>CM052807.1:113585823-113656439 GCA_028533885.1 Nasua narica | reverse complement strand
CATCTCCAAAGGCAAGGGAAGCAAGGGCAAAAATGAACTATTGGGACTTCATCAAGATCAAAAGCTTTTGCACAGCAAAGGAAACTGTCAACAAAACCAAAAGAATGGGAGAAGATATTCGCAAATGACATATCAGATAAAGGGCTAGTATCCAAAATCTATAAAGAACTTCTCAAACTCAACACCCAAAGAACAAATAATCCGATCAAGAAATGGGCAGAAGATATGAACAGACGTTTCTGCAAATAGGACATCCGAATGGCCAACAGACAAGAAAAAGTGCTCAACATCACCTGGCATCAGAGAAATACAAATCAAAACCACAGTGAGATACCACCTCACACCAGTCAGAATGGCTAAAATTATAAAGTCAGGAAATGACAGATGTTGGAGAGGATATGGAGAAAGGGGAACCCTCCTACACTGTTGGTGGGAATGCAAGCTGGTGCAGCCACTCTGGAAAACAGTATGGAGGTTCCTTAAAAAGTTGAAAAGAGAGCTCCCCTACGACCCAGCAATCGCACTATTGGGTATTTACCCTAAAGATACAAATGTAGTGATCCGAAGGGGCACATGCACCTGAATGTTTATAGCAGCCATGTCCACAATAGCCAAACTCTGGAAAGAACCTAGATGTCCATCACAGATGAATGGATAAAGAAGATGTGGTATATATATACAATGGAATACTATACAGCCATCAAAAGAAATGAAATCTTGCCATTTACAATGACCTGGATGGAACTAGAGGGTATTTTGCTAAGCGAAATAAGTCAGTCAGAGAAAGACATTATCACGTGATCTCTCTGATATGAAGAATTTGAGAGGGGGGGGCGGGGGGGGGAGGGAAGTGAAACAAGATGGGATCAGGAAGGAGACAAACCAAAGAGAATCCTAAACTCACGAAACAAACTGAGGGTGGCTGGGAGGTAGGGAGGGTAGGGATGGGGTGGCTGGGTGACGGACATTGGGGAGGGTATGTGCTATGGTGAGTGCTGTGAAATGTGTAAGCCTGATGATTCATAGACATGTACCCTGAGGCAAATAATACATTTTATGTTAATTAAAAAAATTAAAAATCAAACTGCGAACCCCCCCAATTGCCCCAGCATCCCCAGCCAACCATCTCGACGGCACTGAACACTTCTTGTTTGTTGTCTCCTCCAGTCGTGCTATAAGTTCTATGAGGACGGGGCTCCTTGGCTATTTCTCCCTCTGCTGTCTATCCAGTGCCTTGACCAACTTTATGCTGGGCACATAGGAGCCCTCAATAAATCTCTTCTGAATTAATTAACAGAATCAAAACTCTTCCCCTTCAATGCCTTCCCAACACTCCTGTGATGGAGACTCAGCTCCTCCCCAGGGGCAAGGTGGTCTGGCTTCCATCCACTTTTCCAGCCCCACTAGGGCCCTACCTCCCTTCCACTTGGTGCCTCCCACTCTCTGAGCTCCTCCTAGCCTCAGTGCCTTTGCACATACCATCTCCTGTCTGAAATGCAGCTTTACCAGCACACTGTGCCCCTGCCTACTCCTCAACCTTCAGGTCTCATTTGAAAGGTCACCAATGCCCAAACTAAATCAGGCCTCCCTATTCCAGTGGCCCATGGCTCCCCACGCTTTGCCTTTAGAGCTCTCATGATGGTTTGTAACCAGAAATTATCAGGCTAGTATTCATTCACCCTGGACTGTGAGCGCTTTGAGGGCAGGACCCACGAATGTTTTGTTTACCATGTACCTAGCCCTAGGCTTGGCGAGCTCAGACAAGTCACCTAACTTGTTGGGCCTTGGGCTCTTCCCTGTAATGGGGCAAGCAGTACCTCCCTTGAGGCATTGTGAAGTTATTTACAATTCTTCAGTCCCTCGTTCATTGCGATGGTCTGGATATTTGTCAAATGTTCAACACACATCAAATTCCTATATTGAAATCCTACCCCCTAAGGGGATAGTATTAAGAGCCGTGGCCGTTGGGAGGTGAGTAGGTCAGGAGGGTGAAGCCCTTCTGAACGGGATTAGTGCCCTTTTAAAAGAGACACTAGGGAGCTCCCTTGCCCCTTCCGCCCTGTGAGGTCATAGCTAGAAGGTGCCATCTGTGAACCAGGACGCGGGTCCTCACTAGATACCGAATTTGCCAGCACCTTGCCTTGGACTTGCTAGTCTCCAGAACTGTGAGAAATGAATTTCTGTTGTTTATAAGCCGCCCAGTCCATGGCATTTTGTTAGAGCAAAATGTGTTTTTGTTTGTTTGTGTTTGTTTTTGAGCATCCAGCATCTGCCAGGCCCCCAAATTTCCGGTTACAATCCACGAGCAGTGCTACGCAGGCAGAGCCACGTCTGCCTCCCTGGGCACCCGGAAGTCCCCAAGGTCAAGGATGTGCCTGCCTGACTCCGCTATGCCGCAGTACCCAGCCCAGGGTCAAAAAACTCCCTGGGAGTTTGCTGAGTGAATGAACGAAAGCCTCGGAACGCTCGGAAGGCAGACAGGCCTGCATCTGCCTCGCTGTGCGATGTTCGCCGAGTCCCCTCCTTGCTCTGCACCGCAGTCTCCCCTCACGTACAACGAAGAGGCAGGACCCCAGCCTCCATTAGTGCTCCTAGGGCCCGTCCCTTGTCTTCCCGAAAGCCTCCAAGTCCACCTGAGCAGGCGCAGTGAGCAGTGGGAGAGTCCAGTGTTTGTGCTGGGTCCTGCCACTGCCCCCAGGATGAGCCAGCTTTGTACAAGGGTCTTGGCCCTGGGAGTAGGGACATCCAAAACCTAGGATAATGCTGCCTACGCCTCAGTGGCTCCCGCAGGTACCACACTTCTCAGGGTCTGCTCCCTCGTTCCAGCCGAGGGAGAGATCACCCTCATTTCCCAGGTTCGAAATCCGAGGCTCAGAAGTAAAGGTTCTGCCCGAGAACAGCCCACACAGCAGCAGGCTGGGCTCTTCCCGATGGGATCCCAGGTCTGAGCTCTGCCCCCCACTTCTGTGCATCTCCCCAGCAGCCACCTGGGCAGGGGTACCGGGAAGGGCCTCAGTGGGGGTGCGTGCTGTAGCTGGGTCTTGGAAATGGAAAGGCAGAGAAAGCAGGCAGAGGGAGGACATTGGAGAGCTGGAGGCCGAGATGCAGAAAGGCCACCGGGGAGGAAAGCCATGGCAGCAGGAAGGGTGAGGAAGCCAAAAGGTCATCGGGACTAGGCTGCCCACCCGCCCGCCAATGGCGGCCACAGCCTGTCCCCACACTTTGCCCCTGTGGTCCCAGGAGGCCCCTCCTAAGAGGTGGAGGTGCTGTGCATCCCTAGAGCTATCCGAGAGTCTGGCCCATGTCCAGGTGGTCATTCGCCCCCTCTTCCCAGGGCTGGTGTCTGGCTCGCAGCCGTTCGGACTAGGACAGACGGAGCCCCTTCAGTCTGATGGCCCCGGACCCACTGCTGGGGTCACTATGCCCCGCAGCGTAAATCTGAAGCTCTCGTGAGAGGTCGGTACTGGAGGCAGGGAGGGGGCTTGGGGTCCTGCCCCCCATCCTACCTGATCTGCCACACCGGCCGCAGTGCCGTTACTGAGCAGAGAAAATGTTTCCAATTCCTGCAGAGATCAGAGAAGTGGGGAGAGATGAAGACTCTGGAAAGTCAGCCAGGGCAGCAAAGGGGCCCCAACACAGGCAGCGGGGGTCCGTAGTACCCTACAGCTCCCTGCCCCTAGGCTGGCCCGAAGTTACCTGCCCTGTCTCTGGGTCAGATTCGGGCATTTTCTTCCTGTGACTGGGACCAGGGCAGAGGATTTCCACGTACATGCCCTTACTGTGTGCTTCAAACATTCTTTCACTGTGATCCTCCCACGAAGCCCCTGAGGCGGGCATAACGATCCTGATGTTCCGGATGTAGAAACCCCAGGGGAGACAGAACTATGTTGCTCGAGGTCACAAATGACTCTAGAGTCATTCCCTCTCCCCCATGCAGCTTTCCGACATAAAAGAGGTGCCAAATGAATACATGTGGATCTCAAAGAGCCACACGGATGCCAACGTCTTCAGTATGCTCCCTACAGAGGTTATTCGAGAACATCCCAGGGTCAGCTCAGGCCATCTCCGGGTGTTTAAGTCGGCCAGGGAACCGGAGGGAACAGGTTTTAGCAGCTGGCGTCTAAGGTGAATTGCAAGCTTTGGCGGTTCTTTCCTGTTCCAAAAGGTTCTGGAAGTCAGTCCGAGGCTTTCAGCCAACAGAGAGAGAAGATCACCTGCAATCAATCCCCTCTATCCTGACCTGGCCCTGGCCACCCTCACCCACTTCTGCCTGAACGTGCCTGGTCCCCGATCAGAACCTCCTTCTCCACTGTGGCCCATCCTCAGCACCCAGAGCCCCCCCTTACCTGGGGCCTCTTATATGCTTTCCGAACTCGGAGCCCAAGCTTCTGAGCCAGCTCCTGACCAAGCTGAGTTACACTTTCATCCTGGAACGGCAAGACAGAGGGTGGAGTGGGTTGGTCGGCCCTGGCCCTCTGGTCTGGAGACCCTGGGCAGCCCTCCCGGGGCATTGTGGGGTGTGGGGGGGCGGGGGGACGTCTACCATTACCCCACGTTACGGACAAGGGGGTGAGGCCCTGGAGGGGTCACTGGCTGCCCAGGTCACACAGCTCCTGCGTGGTGGGGCTGACCCAGAACTCAGGCTTCCCTTTGTCCTTTTACAGTGGGGAGGGGAAAGGAATAATTTTTTATTTTGGAATTTAAGAGGATCTTCTTATTTCTAAATCGGCAAGCAGTAGTGTCACTGTAGAGGGCTGAAATGCTGCAGAGAGAGCGAGCGCTCCCCAGGATCACCCCGGTCCCGACCCCCCTCCCCCAGGCTCCTCCCCAGAGGGAGCAGGCCTCGTGCTCTGATCTGTTTCCCCACAGATCTTTTCTAGGAATTTACGTATGTGCCTATGGACCTAGAAAGGATGCTCGGTTTTGCTTTGTGAGGATTTTCTCCTCTTTTTCTTTTCTTCTTTTTTTTTTTTTACATAAGTGAGATCATATTGTACCTATTGTTCTACAACCGGCTTCTTTCACCACGCAATGTCTTGGAACTCTTTGCAAGAGAGGACACGTGGGTGGTGCCCAGGCCCACAGGAGCGAGAATGTGGGAAGTCTGGAACACGGATGGCCCACGGGTAGTGCTCCGTGACAGCACCCAACATTCCTTCCTCCCTCCAAGGCTGTATTACTGCGTGCGCATTATGTGGCAGGCAAGGGCTACAAGCCAGGGACACCACTGTCACAGGGAAGATGGCCCGGGCCTCATGGAGGCTCCAGTCTGGCGGGGGACACCAACCAATAAACAAAGGAATGGTAACTATGGTCCAGGCACCAAAGGGGCGAAAGGATGTTGTAACAACCTGTGCCTTTCTCCCTACGTCATGAGCTCCTGGAGCCGAGGGCCAGAGTCGCCGTCGTCTCTGGTCCCCGGCATCCAGCACGGAGCAGGGCTCAGCCAGCATTTGCCAACAAAGACTGGAAAATGGGGGAGTCCCCCAACTCGGAGTCAGAAGTCCTTATCTGGGAACTTTGCTTAGGCAAGTTAGCAGTCTCACTGGGCCCCGGCGGCCTCACCCAAAAAGTGGGGTAAACGCCCCTCTCCCTACCTGTGAACGGTAGACATGAGACTTGGATGCGGACCAGCTAGAAAATGCTGTACAGCGCAGGGACTGTTGTTGTAAGAAAGGATCTCAGGTGTAAACCGAAGTGACTTGGAGGGACGCCCGGGTGGCTCAGTCGGTTAAGCATTTGCCTTCGGCTCAAGTCATGATCCCAGGGTCCTGGGATTGAGCCCCGCATCAGGCTCCCTGGTTAGCAGGAAGCCTGCTTCCCCCTCTCCCTCTGCCTGCCGCTCCCCCTGCTTGTGCTCGCTCACTCTCTCTGACAAAGAAATAAATAAAATCTTTAAACTGAACTGGAGAAGCGTGAGTAGTAAATAAGAAGTATGGTAACAGTGAATGTTTTCTGAGCTTACTGGGCCTGGCCATTGTGCCAACTGCCTTGCATGGTTTTCGGACTCTGTTCTCATAGCCCAGTCGTGCATGGCATATTGTCACCCCCATTTGACAGGGGGTACAAACCAAGGCTCAGAGAGACTAAACCGTGTGTGTCCAAGGTCACACAGCTGTAGATGGCTGACTCAAGATTAGAATCCTAAATCTAGCTCTCTGACACCAACATCCTGGACCGCTGCGCACGTGGCCTCCCCTCTGTTCTGACCACCCAGACCCTTCCTGCTTCTTCCGGAAGCCCACTCAAGCCCACCTCCCTCCAGGGAGGGAGCCCTCCAAGATCCTGATCACTCCTGGGTAGAACCGAGCCTTTTCTGACCCTTTTTATACTCATTATTTCAGATATAAAGTAGGAAGGGCCCTTTATAGACACGCAGCTGAAACAGAGAGGGGAAGTGTTTTGTCCAAGGTCACGCTGGGGGTCAGTGGTGGAGTCAGGCCTAGACCCCAGGGCTGTTTCCACGTCTCCCAGTAGACTGTGGGTCCCTGAAGGGCACAGATCTGGGCACTTCGTGGGTGCTTAGTAAATACTTGTTAAGTGGATGAATAAAGGGAGAGGGGCACGTGCCCAGCTGTGTGGGGCCAGGCCAACCAAGGCTCACTACTGGTCCATTCCCTGTCTCTCCCTCATCGAGGGTCAGCCGGGACATCAGGATCCGGGCACATGTGGTACCCCTTTTAGTCCCCACTGCAACCCTGTACCATCATAGTACAGAGGTTAAGATGCCAACTTCTAGAATCAGACTGCCTGGGTTCATCAGCTATGATTTTGGGTAAGTTCCTATCTCTCTATGCCTCTCTCCTCATCTTTAAAATGGGGACAATAAAAAAATAAAATGGGGACGATAATATTATCTACCTCGAAGGGCTGATGCAAGGATTAAGTGAGCTAATACCCATGGTATATTTTCAGCAGGGTCCATACCCTCATATGTGGGTCCATGCCCTGCCCCAGGGGAGGAAGCAGGCTTAGAAGCCAGGGCCCAGGGCACTCACGTGGGGCCGGGCGAGGGAGCACCGGCTGCTGCACTCGTAGGCCTCCTTGTGGCGCCCCAGCTCGCTAAGGGCGCGGGCCTTGCGGAACAGTGCCCGGATGTTCTCGCCATCCAGGCCCAGCGCCTTCTCGCTGTCCTCCAGCGCCTTCTCATACAGGCCCTGCGGGGGAGAGGTAGGCGGCTCAGCGGTGGGTGCCCGTTCCCTCCCTCCCCTTGCAGGAACGGATGCTGCTGGAGGACCAGGGTCCAGGAGGGGGGCTCCAGAGCTCCAGTAAACAGCTCTGGCCTTCATACTCTGGTCAAGGGCATCCATACGTCCGGCTGCAGGGGCCGCCAATGGGGCAGACAGGCCTTCAAATTGTACAGTGATGAGCGTCGTGTTCCGGACATGTCTACTTCCATATCTACCTTCGGCTCAGGGCACCACGGACCAGGAGTAATAAAGGCCCCTCTGAGAGGAAGGAGAACCATGAAGGCAGTTCAGGGTACAGAAGAGGGGTGAACAGGCATCTGGTAGACCTGCTTCTCCAGGACCGTCCACTCCGGACTGCAGAGCTATTACTGGGGCCTCTCCAGTAATCCTAGCAGAGCCTCTCCAAGGAGCCGGTGAGACACTGAGTCAGGGAGCAAGCCGGACAGGAAAGAGGTGGAGGCTAGAGCTTTCGGGGGCGGGGGAGACAGGTGGGAGGGGGCCCAGGAAGGAGGAGCAGAAGAGGCCAGGCATTTGCCGAAAGAGGCGGCCCACGATGCGGGGAGCGGTTCTCAGCCCTGACTGCCCAGACTCCTGCCAACGCCCCAGCCACCCTGAGAGCCTAACTTAACTCCTCCGGGGTGGGACTCGGTATCATCACAAACTATTTTCTGTTTCCTGTAGGAGCACTTCGAAGGCTCTCCGGGCGAGTGTGTGGTGCGGCTGGGGTTGGGCGCCGCGGGGGAAGCTGGGGAGACTCACACGGGAGGAGGCGGAGGAGCCGGCCCTGCAGAGGCTCCCTGGGGTACCAGCCGGTCGGCTGGGCACGTGGGAGAAGCGGTGGGCAGGGCCCCGGGTGGTAGAGGGGAGGGAGGGAGGGCGGCGGGCTCACCATGGTGAAGTAGCAGGCGGCCCTGTTGACGTGCAGCTTGCATAGGAGCTCCTGGGGCAGGGACACCTGGTCCGAGGCGGCGTAGTCGGCCACGTTCAGCCCCTCCATGTACTGCACCAGCGCCTGCTTATAGTCCTTCTCCCGGAATAGGTCATTGCCTTCAGCAAACAGGTTCTGCACCAGCTTGAGCAGAAAGGCCTGCCGGGGGGCAGGGCGCAGACAGGGCTCAGGGGTCTTCATGCAGCCCGAGGCCTGGCACCTGGCCTCCCCACCCCACCTCCCGAGACACCCCTGCCCTTCGCCTTCACCTTCCCCCGGCCCGGCAGCTGACACTCACCTCATATTCTTCTTGCTTTAGGGGTAGTGTCGACCTAGCAGGAAAAGGAGCGGGGTATGAGTCTGGGTGAGCCCCGAGGCCTCAGACTCATGGAGGCCCCAGGAGCCCGAACCAAAGGCCACAGACCATGCCCGGGATGGACTTCTCTAGCTAGGACCTCAGATGTCACCTGGCAGACTGGGCTAAGGGGACAGCAGTCTTTTCTCCCTAAACCAACTCCGCGTTGGTCTTCCATTTCTGACAGAAGGGCTGGAGCAAGGCCTTGTGTTTGCCCCAAGGCCGTGGCCAGGCTCTCCCAGGTGCAGATGCGGAGAAAGAACAGGCCAGCTCCAGCCGGCTGTCCTCTTCCCAAGAAATCGGTTCCTGGGAATGACCACGCCTCGACACACCAAACCTGCAAATGCAGGCGCCAGGTGGCACCGATAGTCCACCTCAGGTCCCCCTGGTTGGGGAGCCTCTGCCTTTCTCCCATCCCTTCCCGCAAAACATGCAGGGCCCAGGCCAGCGCCAGGTACGCTCCGGGCCTGAGCCCTCATGCCGGCCTCAACAAAGCAGATGGGGCTGGGGGCACCCTGTCCTCTGCTGGGGTCAACGAAATGCCTGCTCAGTGCAGAAGGAAATGCCAGCCCAGGAGAACGGAGGCCCATCTGTCAGGCTAAATAGCAGAGCTGGAAGGGCAGTCTCCTGGTCCTTCACGGCACAGAGGGGAAAACAGACACTTGGAGGGGGCAGTGACTTGTTCAAGGTTACACAGCAGGTCGGCGGCAGAGGCAGGGCCAGAGTCCAGGGCTGGGCCTCTTTCTGCTGTTGGGAGCTGTCACCAACATCTGGGCAAGAAAGAGCAGCCTGAGCCAGTGAGTGAGAAGTGGTGAGAGGAGATGCCGATGTCCCCTGTGTGCGTGGGGGGGGACCAGGGCCCATCGCTGTTCCCTATACTGCCCAGCCAGGCCCCATTGCTACGCTCCCTCCTCGCCTCCCCCCTCCTGCACCAGCTCCCTGCCCGGTAGGGCACACCCTAACCTAAAGGTCACCTGACTCTGCTGTTCCAGGTTCCACATAAGTCAGGGCCACCACACCTGTGCAAACCACTTTACGGTCCTACAGTGCTCTGTGCCCAGAGGTGCCTAATAAATGTTTAGTGCACAAAGTCTGTATGTGAAAACGCAATTAATTTTAAAAGCAGCAGGTCCTACTGTGTTGTCTTATAAAGCAATCCCTTAGGAGACGACCATATGGGTTCCCAGGAGGCTGTCCCTGTTGCTAAACCTTCCTGGAACTCCCTTCTGGAAAGGGGAAGGAGAACACCGAGCTACCATTAACCCCAAACACAAGGACTCTGTGAGAGCGGGGACTGGTTTCCTTTTGCAGGTACGGAAAGCACCCAGCAAGTAGGGGAACCAGGATGCAGGACTCAAAGCCCCAGCTCCACAGAAACCAGGGACTTAAATTGAAAACAGAATTCTTGGGAAAGACGGTATTTGTAAGGTTCACTTTGTTCATCAGACTGGCCTCTGAATAAATTCTGAGCGGTCCCCCCAAATCAAAGCCCTCCTCCCAATGGGAGGAGGCGGGCCCAGAGAGGAGGGAAAGGTGGACCCACAGCCCTCACGGCGGCCTGAGCAAGCCGAGGAAGGACAGTGTGTGAACGTTGACACACGCTCCACCAGGGTCACGCGGAAACTGCGTGCGTGACAAGGGGCCCAGTCTGTGGGGAAGAGGCAGGTCGTGTCTTATGGGTCTCTTTGAGAGAACAGAACTGGGGCGTTTGTATGAGGGTAGATAAGGGTAAATCCTAGTTTTGTGAGGGATTCCCATTTAAGAAAAAAAAATCCCACAAAATTACAAACAAAGAATTGCTCAGGGAGCCTTCCATGGCTTCAGAAAGGACCCGAGTGAGTGAGGGGCCCTGAGCTCACAGTTCAGTAGTGTCATAAGTGTGCCTCTGGGGATCTATTTAAGAAAAATAAAAGAAAAAAGTTAGTAAAAATACTCTGTGTGTCAGGAAAACAAAGGAAAAAAAAACAAAAAACAAAAAACCCAGACATGGCATGTGGATACTGAGGGGCAAATGATGGAAAGAAATGTGGATTTGAGGTCAGCCAGACCTGTGTTAGAAACCTATCCCTTTATAGCTGTGTGACCATAAACGAGTTTCTTAACCTCTCGGAACCTCAGCAAAATGGAAATAAGGCCCCCTACTTCACTGGGCTGTTGGAGGATTAAGAAGATGATGGATGCGAAGGGCCCAGCACAGGACCTGAGAGATGTGTTAATAAGTGGAAACTGGTTTATTGATTGATTGGTAATAAGCTGTACACAGGCCAGCAGGAGAATTAACAGGAAGTGTGCCAGGGTACGCGGAGGGCGAGGGTAAAATGGTAGATGGATCAGAGCTGAAGGGTAACCAGGGTCAGGGAGTGTGTGTGGGCGGGGGGGTTCACAGATCTATACTCCCCCCACCCCCTGGCCCCTTCCTAGCACATCCCACCTCCTCGTTCCCCAGCACACATGGGAACCTGAGCAAGGAAGGCTCAGCGAAAAGAAACCATCAGGGGACCCGCCCCGCCTGCCCAGCCGGTCCCACACTCACTGAATGAACTGCAGCCCCTTCTCGATGTCCGCCTTCCGTCTCTGCCTCTCCATCAGTCTCTGGGGGACAGAGCAGTCTATCCGTTAGTCCGCAGGGGCCAGGGGCTGGTCACAGTCCCCACCCCATTGTGGGCTCTCATTCCCACGCTCATCCCACTTCCCAGGTGCCCCCAAGGGCTGTGGCCCATCTCACAGCCTACAGAGACCTTGTGAGCCCAGCCACGAAGCTCCTGCCCTCCACGCCCACAGCCCGCTGGACTCCGGTTTTGTGCGGTGCCTTTGCTGGGCAGGGGCTGCCTGGAGGCCCCCTGCCTTTTCTCACACATGGCTTGGGCGGCAGTTCTGCACCAGACTACCCCAAGTTCAAGGGGAAAACCCTATTTTACCAGCAAACCCAGTCCAAGGAGAAGAGATACACAAGATACAAAATGATGCCGATGATTACAGCTACAATATAGCACCCCCCACACTGGGCCATGCACTTTGTAGAAGAATCTCTTGGAATCTTTCAACAAGGCCATGAAGCAGGTGTCATTTTGTCTCCATTTCACCAAGCTCAGGAAGCCGCAGTCACGAGAGCAGACAGGCAGGTACCCGAAGCAGGATTTGAACCTAGGCCGCCCTCTTAACCGCCAACAGCCCCTCTGCACAGCCCACATGCACCCGGAGCCGATGTGGCCTGTACCAGACCAGGGAGCAGAGTGTGGGCCCCATTTTGGCAAGACAGAGGGAACTTCCCATGCTCGGGATGAGGGAGACAGAGGCTCAGCAAGGCTGAGGACAGGCCTGATGATACAGAACAAGTGGAGGGTACGGAGGAGGCGCAGGGAGTCTGCTGGAGAGCGAGAGAGGAAGGGAAAACTGCTTAAGGAGAAGGGAGGCTCAGGCAGAGCAGCTAGGGGTCGGGTTCCTTTAGGGCAAGCCCCCAGGGGCCGAGAGCTCCTGGCCGGATCAAGACAGCCTACCCGGCTTCCGCGGCACCATGTGCGGCCTAGAAGGCCCATCGAAGGTCAGCTTGTCCCACCCAGCGGCAGCCCAGAAGGGATGTGGGCCTTCCCCTGGGTCAGAACCTTAGCCTGGGCTCCCACCTCCGAGTGGGAAGAGGGCTGGAAGCTGCCTGGTCTCAAGCCAGCACATTCTGTCCAGGCCACTCACGGGCCCCTTCCGTGCTCTGCCCCCCGGTGTGGCCCTCACTCTCTCCCCGACCAAATGGTCCCAGAGAGAGGACCTCGGGCTCTGGCAGTTACGGGGAGCTCTATCAGCAAAGGGCTGGAGTGCTGATATACGCAGGGGCACCAAGATGTGAAAAGGTGTGAAAAGCACCCCACTACTTTGGGGAGGGAGCAAGTGTGTCAAATTAATATCTTCTCAGGGCACCTGGGTGGCTCAGTAGCCTCTGCCTTTGGCTCAGGTCATGATCTCAGGGTCCTGGGATCAAGCCCCGCATTGGGGTTCTCTGCTCAGTGGGGAGCCTGCTTCCTCCTCTCTCTCTGCCTGCTTCTGATCTCTATCAAATAAATAAATAAAATCTTTAAAAAAATTAATACCTTCACAGACTTCCTTTCTTCCTTGTTCTTTCTTTCTTTTTTTTTTTTTTTAAGATTTTATTTATTTGAGAGATAGAGACAGATACCGAGAGCAGGAGCAAGGAGGAGAGGAAGAAGCAGGCTCCTCGTTGAGCAGGGAGCCTGATGTGGGGCTCGATCCCAGGGCCCCGGGATCAGGACCCAAGCCGAAGGCAAACGCTTCACTGACTGAGCCGCCCAGGTATCCCACTTCCTTGTTCTTTATTTCCATCTGCATCAACCATGTCCTCACGATCCTGTCTCCCTGTCTCGTAAGGGCAGGGATCACGAACCCATTTTACAGATGAGGGCAGTGAGGCACAAAGCATGAAGTCTCTTTCCCGAGATCACTCGACCAGTGAGAGGCAAACAGCCCCGTCAGACCATGTCCTTGGCCACACTCGGAGCTGTGAGACGCGGTGTGGCCAGGGCCGGCCACTGCGCTGCGCTGGGCCGCACTTTCCTCCTCTGGGCTGGTTGCGAGCCGGTAGGCTGCAAGGGTGGCTATGAAGCTCCAGAGAGCCTCATGTTCAGTTCCCCGAATTTCATTCATTCATTGCGGAGTTCTTCCACACCGAGTCTTCCGGCTCCCAGAACAGTGCTCTTCAGCCAGCTGCTCCCACTCGGCAGGGCCTGGGCCATCGCCGTGTGCCTACTAACACCTGCTTGCCGGGCCAGGGCCCGGGGCCAGGGCTCTGGACTGAGACTGACCTGGTGTGAACGGCAGCACTCACGCCAGCTGCGGGTCCATGGGACTTTGGGCCTCGGTCTCCTGATGGGGAGAGCGGGGCTGAGGGCGGCCCTCGTGAGCATTCAGGAGGCGACACAGGTAGAATGCCTGGAGCAGAGTGACAGTCCATCCACACGGGCGCACGCGCCCTTCAAGCCCGCTCCTCGCTCTCACAGGAGCCTGCACGTGTTTCCCGGGATGGGCACAATCGTGAGCCTGTTCTCCCGCAGGACGCAGGCGGTGGTGGCCCCGGGCTACGGGGGCCTTGCCAAGCACACCTTTTGGTTGGTGTCTGTCCTCGGCTTCCCTGTCCGGGAAACCAGGGCTCCTCCCTTCACACCCACACGCTCCTCTGGGCCTCCAGCCAGGACGGGCCGAGGTGGCCTTCCTGACTCCTGGCTTTTGCTCTTGTGGTTCCTTCCACCTGTGCCGCCATCCTCTAAAGGAAACTCCTAGCCTCCCAGGAAGCCTAGTTCCTCCACGGAGTGTCCCCCCGCTCCCTTCGAGGGGACCATCCTATGCTCATTCATCCGATTCCCTGGGAGCCTGGGGAGCCACCGACGGCCGAGACCCAGTCCCGGCCCTTCAAGGCCCTGCAAGGGAGCCTCACCCTGCAAGGGAGAGACAACGGTGCCTCTGTCACCATGCAGGGGGGCCCCGTAAGGGCAGGGGACATGTGAGAGGGGGGAAGACCCCCTACAGGCCTAGGCAACCACGACCACCAAGCCCTGTCACTCTGACCCAGGTCAGAATCCAACCCCCATCCCTCCCCACCTCCTGGGGTGTTTCCTGCGCCCAGAGAAGCGGACCAGCCTCCTCCCTGCCCTTCACTTCCCTGAGGCCATCACGGAGGGGGAGGGGGGCAGGCTCTCCGAGCCCTCAAATCAGACCCGGCCCTCCCCCACCTACAGCCTCTTGATGACTGGCTTTAATTTCGGCTGATCACCTTTCCCCGCACCAGCTCCCGCCCGTGTAGGAGCAGTTGGACTATTGCCCTCCCGGAGCCTGGCTTAGCCTGCAGCTCGCTCGGAAAACCACAGGTCGGAGAGCCGTGTTTCCTGTCCCCTCTCCGCCCTGCCGTCAGACCAGACTTAAGGGAAACAAGTCCATATCCATCCCAAGAGATAATTCCCAAGTCTGAATCTGAAGCCAAGGAAAAAAACATGCCCGGCCCCTAGGAAGAAGGTTCCTCACCCGGCCTGGCGTGAGTCCTCCTCTCTGATCACCGAAATCTGCAAGTAGGAGCAACGCTGTGTGCATGCATTTCAGAGAGGGCTCAAATCCCAGACCAGACTAGTCCACCGCCACCGCCCCCCCCTTTGCAGTTTCCCACTTTGTACGGCGGCGGCGATTACAGAGAGCACCTACCAACAGGATCAGCACAGAGAAGGCGCTCATTTCAGGGCCTGAGAGATTGCAGGCACTTAGCAAATAAATGGTGGCTTTGGGATCAGAATTCCTATGCTGGGCACTCAGTTCAGATTCGGCTCTACGCCCATTACATACAGGTGAGCAGGCCAGGGTGCCCGCCCTCCACACAGCTCTTCTAACCTGCTTACAGCCGTGGAAAGAACATCCCGCCACCTCCACCCCAAACCAGACTTCTGTGGCGAACAGAGGCCGGGATGAGGTACAACGAAGTGGAAACGTTTGTAAAACAAAGAGGCCCTTGGGCTTTCAAGGGTGAATAGGAGTTGGCTCCTTGGTGTCAGGGAGGGAGGGTCTTCTCAATTGTTTATGAAATCGCTGTCATCTCCCACATTTTATCTGATCCTGACTGAGGACCCCAGGGTGGGGCCACTCTGGGACCCACATTTTGAGAGACGAGGAAAGTGAGGCTCTGCCTGCACGTGGGGCCCAGGCCCGGAACTACTGACTTTACATCGGTAAAAATGCTGCCGCTTTCCTTCCTCGAACCGCTTGGTCATCTTCCTAGGCACCTGAGCCTGTCCTTGGTGTGCGTGAATACTCGTGGCCCAGAAAAGCCAGATGTGTCTGTGGGGTGATTCGGGGGAAGACTTGTGCGTGAAAATATTATGCTTCTTCCAATGTCCTGTTCCAGGGTCTATTACCGACTACGCTAGGGTCATTCTCTTGAGTGCGAAGGCCCTAGGCCAGGACTGGCAAATA
Organism: Nasua narica; assembly: GCA_028533885.1. Taxonomy (NCBI): domain Eukaryota; kingdom Metazoa; phylum Chordata; class Mammalia; order Carnivora; family Procyonidae; genus Nasua; species Nasua narica. The sequence continues at coordinate 113,641,009 of CM052807.1, read as the reverse complement.
GATTTCATCTCATAAGCAATGCTGCCAGGCTGGTAGAGGTCAGCAGAGCTGCCCCAAGGGGCTGGGGCGTAGTAGTGCTTAAAGAGAGAGGGCCACCGTGTGCAAGATGGGCCGTAATAAACCAGGGATGCCCAGCAGAGACGTACATGCCTCAGGCTTCCAGACGCCCCCTCCCCAGTGAAAGTACCACCACTGCTAAAATGCACAGTAATACAAAGTAACACCACGCTGGATGCCCAGGTCTCATGGGAATCACTATGCCCCCCTCCTTTGGGAAGATTTTTCTGACTCTTCACAATATATTGGTGAGATAAGTCTCTTCTGTGCCAAGGGCAGAGATAGCCCTGAAAAGCCAGGGTATAGCTCAGTCCAACCAACATCCACAACCTTCCTACTTGATGCCAGGCATGGGGACAGGGGAGCTACAAAATGAGCTGGTGGCTCAGGCCCAGCCCTGCCCCCCAGGAACTCCTGGCCCAGTGGAAGGGAGAAGACAGGTGAGCCACCAGCTGCAGTACGGGTTAGCTGTAGGTGCAAAGGGCCTGGGCACTGAGAAGAAAGAGAGGTGGGCCCATCGGGGAAAGCCAGGGAAAGCACTACAGGAGATGTTCCTTGCGCTGGATGTGAAGGAGAACGATAGGTTTCTTGGGTAGCTTGGGAGAGAAGGGACGGTCCTTACAGGACACCTGTCCAGAAACATGCTCACTGAGCCTGACCTGAAACCCCCAATTCCCCGTGGCATCCCACAAACTGCTCAGCTCTGATGATGGGGAAGTGCAGACCCCAGCCCGCTCCGAGGCTGCCCACAGGGTTCAACCAGCAGGCCTGGCCCACAGCTAGGAGGAAGCCAGGGAGACAGGTGGCAGCAGGAAAGGAAACCCACATTTCCTGGGTGCCTACCGCGCACTAGATACCGGGCTTACCTCCCCCTGATCGAAGCGCCTTCTGCTTGTAGCTCCAATGGTCCTTGCTAACGACAGGAGAAGGACAGACCACCGCAAGAGCTGTGAGCTCTAGTACCATATCTGGCTTTGCCCAGCGGTGCCCATCCCAGAAAACGAGTGACAGAGCACCTGCTAAGTGCCAGGTGCCCGGATGGAAGGGCAGCTAAAGCCTAAAGCGCACCGCCCGGGAAGGAAAACCAGAGAGAGGCTGGCAGACAGTGGCCCTGGCTGAGCTGGGGGAAGTGGGCAAAGCACAACCGCGCCCTCAATTCTGTCATTGTGAGTGGCTCTTCCATTGTGCCAAGTCCTGCCCTGGGTGCAGGGGACTTGGCCATGAACGAAACAAAACCCCTGCCCTTGAAGGGCTCACTGTCCAGCCGGGAAACTGGGCTGCAGCGTGGAGAAAAAAAAGGTTCAATGGAGCCAGCCAGCCACCCATCCATGCCTCGGGTCCTTGAGAGGCTTCAATGTTCTAGGCCCTGGGGATTTAGCTATTAACAAAGGTGACAAAATCTCTCCTCTGTTCTGGTGGAGGAGAGATATGACAGATAAATGTACAATGGGACACAGGAAGGACACACAGAGAGTGACAGAGTGACAAGGTACTATAATTATATAGGGGACTCAGGGAAGGCCTTCTTGACATTTGAACAGAGATCGAAATGATGGGAGAGAGCAAGCTATGTGGGGAAAAGTGTTCAGGCAGAAGGAACAATGAGTGCAAAGGTCCTGAGGTAGAGACTGATTGGTGGAAGACTGATCTGAGGAAGAGCAAGAAGGCCAGTTTGGTTGGAGCAGAGTGGGCAGTGGGGAGAGTGGAGGATGGGAAGCTCAGAGAGATTAGCAAGGAAGACCGTACATGAGGTCTCATCGGTGGGGCAAGGACTGTGGCTTCCCCCCCCTAAGTAAGATGAAAAGTCAGAGGAGGTTTTGAGTAAAAAAGCAGCTCTGTGTCTGGCTTTGTCCTACATGAAAATGGGGCATCATTAAATAAATGTGGTTTATTCAAGTTTCACCACAACCCTGTCAGGCAGGAAAATAGTGCTCTGAGAGGCTAGGAAAGTTGTTCAATGCCACAAAGTGATCCTGGAGCCTGGGTTCAAAGGGTCTGGAGAGATGGGCATCGGACAGCCTTGTTAACTATGTGCCAAGTAGGGGCCCCTGGGTGGCTTAGTCAGTTAAGTGTCTGACTTCAGCTCAGGTCATGATCCAAGGGTCCTGGGATGGAGCCCTGCATCGGGCTCCCTGCCTGCTTCTCCCTCTCCTTCTGCTTGTGCGCTCTCTCTCTCTCTCTCTCTCAATAAATAAATTAAATCTTTAAAACAACAACAAAAAAAAACGATGTGCCAAGTGAGCAAAAGCCCCCAGCCCCAGCAAGCCCCTAATGGCCCCACCCTTTCCTCCTTCTCAATTTCCTTCCTCTGGGAAGAACATTTTAATAGGTGGTTGTTATGAATCGAATCTTTGTGTCCCCCACCAAGTGCATATGTTGAAGCCCTACCCCCCAGTAGGACCATACTTGGAGATAAAGTCCTCTAAGGACTAGAGGAGCCTCTAAGAAGTAAAGTTAAATGAGGTCATAAGGGTAGGGCTCTGATCCTATATTTTGTTCCCGAAGCCTGAGTAGACTAGTACAGATTTTGGTACCAAGAGGAGGGATGCTGCTGTAAGAAATACCTAAACATATGGAGAGGCTTTAGAACTGCATGTTGGGGGGAGGTGGAGGGAACCTTGAGGTGTGGCTAGAAAAATCCTTGATTGCCATGAAGGGATGGCTGGTGCAAATAAGGATGTTAAAAGCAGTTCCTGAGAGGCCTCAGATGGAAATGAAGAGCAGGTTATTGGAAACTGGAGGAAAGGTGATCCTTGTCATAAAGTGGCAAAGAACTTGGGTAAATTAGGCTCTAGTAGGGCGCCTGGCTGGCTCAGTCAACAGAGCACGTGGTACTTTTTTTTTTAAGATTATTTTAGAGAGAAGGGGATCACAGGGGTATAAGGAGAAGGAAAGAGTCTCAAGCAGACTCTGTGCTGAGCACAGAGCCTGATGCAGGGCTCAAGCCCTTGACCCTGAGATCATGACCTGAGCCGAAATCAAGAGTCAGACGCCCAACCAACTATGCCACCTGGGCGCCCCAAGCACGTGACTCTTGATCTCAGGGTCTGAGTTCGAGCCCCATGTTGGGTGTAGAGATTATAAATAAATAAACTTTTAAAAATTAATTAATTAATTGTGTTCCATTTTCTTGTGAGAGATAGAATTTACAAGCAATGAAAATGGCTATTTAGCAGAGGAGATTTTCTTCCTTCCTTCCTTCCTTCCTTCCTTCCTTCCTTCCTTCCTTCCTTCCTTCCTTTCTTTCTTCCTAGATTTTATTTATTTATGTGAGAGAGACAGAGAGAGAACACAAGTAGGCAAAGCAGTAGGTAGAGGGAGAGGGAGAAGCAGGCTCTCGTCTGAGCAAGGAGCCTGATGCGGGGCTTGATCCCAGGATCTTGGAATCACGACCTGAGCCGAAGGCAGCCACTTAACTGACGGAGCCACCCGGGAGCCCCAATTTCTTTCTTTCTTTCTTTTTTAAAAGATTTTATTTATTTATTTGACAGAGAGAGAAATCACAAGTAGGCAGAGAGGCAGGCAGAGAGACGGGGGAAGCAGGCTCCCCGCTGAGCAGAGAGCCCGATGTGGAGCTCGATCCCAGGACCCTGAGATCATGATCTGAGCCGAAGGCAGAGGCTTTAACCCACTGAGCCACCCAGGTGCCTACAAATTTCTTTTTTTTAAAAGAGATTTTATTTATTTATTTGAGACAGAGAGAGAGAGTGCGAACACGAGTAGTGGTAGGGGCAGAGGGAGAAGGAGAGAGAGAATCTCAGCAGACTCCACGTTGAGTGCAGAGTCCAATGTGGGGCTCAACAGAGGACTCCATCCCACAACCCTGACATCATGGCCTGAGCCAAAACCAAGAGTCGGACGCTCAACCAACTGAGCTATCCAGGCGCCCCTAAGCAGAGATTTCTTTTTTTTTTTTTTTAAAGATTTGTTTTATTTAATTGAGACAGAGACAGAGAGAGAGAGAGAGAGAGAATGAAAGGGGAGAGGTCAGAGGGAGAAGCAGGTTCCTCTCAGAGCAGGGAGCCCGATGTGGGACTCGATCCTGGGACTCCAGGATCATGACCTGAGCTGAAGGCAGTTGCTTAACCAACTGAGCCACCCAGGCGCCCCTAAGCAGAGATTTCTAAGCAAAGTATGGAAAGTGTGACTGCTTACAGTAAAATTTGAGAGAAAAGAGATGAAGAAGAAATTGTTAAACAAAACGAACGAGAACTTAAAGGACTGGAAAATGCTCAGCCTATCCATATTGCAAAAAATGAGGAAGCATGTCCTGAAGGAAACACTAAGGATGTGCCTGAGCAACGATTTGATAAGGAGATGAGTATGAGTATGAAGCACGTATCAAATTAGCTATCAGATGGGATTATACTAGCAGAAACACTACCAGTTAGAACCAAAGGGGACAGAGAAGACTGGATGACGGAATGCAGTAAAGCTGCTGGACTTCTCGAATGCTACAGGACGGGACCATAAAGCTATTTGGAGGCAAACATGTTTTATCCTTCAAGAAAAGTAAGGCTTAACCCTGAGTCACAGATCATCAGAACTGCCCCGGTGGGACCACCCATTCCTTTTCAAAGCTGGGGGAGAGGGGGGAGGGGAGCGACTAGCACAGATGTGGGGGGTGTGCTGCACCCTGGTAGGCCAGCAAGGAAGAACAGCAAGTCAAAGAAGATGCTTCTCAAGTCTTTAAATCAAACAGAATTTGCCCCATTGTGTTTCAGACTTGCTTGGGCCCATCACTTCTCTCCTCTTTCTGACTGATCCTTGGAAAGGGAATGAGTATCTATCCTATGCCTGTCCCACCATTGCTTTTTGGGAGCACATAACCTGTCTGGTTTCACAGGTTCACAGCTGTAGACGAATTTACTCTGGATGAATCTGCCTCCAGTCTCACCCAGACCTGATGTAGACATTTAGTTGAGACTTGGGACCTTAGATTTCAGAGTGGATGGTGGAATGAGTTGACTTTGGGTGCTGTTGGGATGGAATGAATGCATTTTGCATAGGATAAGAACATGAATTTGGGGGGGGGCAAGGGGCAGAATTTATACACTGAATGGTTGTGTCCCCCCAAAATCACATGTTGAAGCTCTAACCCCCATTATGACTGGTTGGAAACAGGGCCTCTAAGGAGATAATTAAGATTAAATGAGGTCATAAGGTGGGGCCAGAGACACCAGAGAACTCTCCCTCTGCCTGCTCACACAAGGAGGAAAGGTCAGAGGAGGCCACAAGGAGAAGGCAGTTATCTGCAAGCCAGGAAGGGTTCCCATCAGAAACTGAATCTGCCAGCATCTTAATCCCGGCCTTCTGGCTTCCTGAACTGTGGGAAAATAAATTTCTGTTGTTTAAGCCACTCAGTCTATGGTATTTCTTACAGCATCTCCAGCTGAGACAGTGGTTAAAGAGCATTTGTTCTCAGCTGAAGAGGGAGAGGAGTTCCTTGAGGATCAGGATAGGGGTGGGGCATGTTTGGTCAGGGCACATGGTGGAAGAGCAAGAAGCATGTAAGTCGAACAAATCTTTTTTTTTTTTTTTTTTTAAAGAAAAAAGTGCAAGAAAAAAAAAAGGAAGGAAGGAAAAAAATCCAAGGAGAAAACAGGCCTGAGTTTCCAGGATCCCACCATCAGGCGGGGCAGTCCCCTCTCCCCTGCTCTACATCCATGTTCTTAAAATTTGGGAATTTCGAGCAAGGGCTCTTCCCAGAAATTGCCATGAATTAAGGGACCAACAGGAAACAATTCCCTCAGCATGTCAGCACGGTATGTGACCACATACCCTGGTTCACAGGCGAGTTCAGATCCAAGCCCTGTTGCATTATTAACTGTATACAAGTTGCTTCATTTTTTGTTTCACTTCCCTCATCTCTAAAGCAGGGACACTAGTACCTTCTTATTCTTCTTTTTGAAGATTTTATTTATTCATCTGATGGACAGCGAGAGTGGGCCTGAGCACGTGAATGGGGGAGGAGCAGAAGGAGAAGCAGACTCCCCACTGAGTGGGGATTCCTAACTCGGGGCTTGATCCCACCACCCCGAGGTCATGACCCCAGCCGAAATCAAGAGTCCCGCGTCTAACACACTGCGCTACCCAAGCACCCCAAGGATGCTAATACCTTCTGAAGGGGGCTGTGGTGAAGATGCAATGAGATGCCAGGCACGGAATAAGCATTTAATATCAACCATGACTGCTGTATGATCATTATGATTACTTAAAAAGAGGGGCAAAGAACCTAAACTGGAAATCCATAGGAGCTGTGAATCGTGATTAGACACTCGAACGCACTGATAAAAGAACACGGGATAAACAACAAGACGCCGCTTCGCACCTCTGAGGCTACTGAGAGGAGAGCCCGGCTGATACAGGCGGAGGAACGAGCACTCTCCACCACGGCAAGGACACCGAGAACGGGGACGGGCAGCACCTCCGAGAAGCAGCGTGGCAACATCCACCAACAAGAGCAAGGCAGCCAGTTGCCCGTCACCCTCCCCGGCACAGCGCCCAGACTGTTCCTTTCCCAGTCACGCAGGCGAACCTGCACTTGACTCAGCCAATCATAATGGTGCTTTTACTTGCCGGTGATTGGATTAGGCAGCGGCACGTGACACCATCCTGCCCAATGAGAGAGGAGGGGAAGTCAGCCAAGGGATTTCTGGGAATGGTTTCCTTCACACTCAAGACGGCACCGAAGTGATTCTTTTTCCGTAGGATGGCGCGTGTGGTGAGACGCACGCACTGGGGATGGTGCGACAGAGAGACCGAAGCTGTTGAGTGACAGGACTGACCCCAAAATCGGCTGATCTGGAACTGCTCCGCCTCATTTGCCACGTGATTATAATAAACTCTCATTCTGAGGGAGGAATCCTGTTACTTGCAGCCAAAAGCCTTCTACATGATAAAGCGCCCTGTCCTTTTGACCCAGAAACTTCCAAGAATTTAATCTACTAAAATCCTTGTACAAGCAGCTGTATTTGTACAGGATGTATTTTTTTAAGAGTGAAAAACCAGAAGGAACTTGAACTTCCATCAATAGAGAATTAATCCATTGAGCTATAGTATACCCTAACATGGAATACAATGCAGCTATTGATCTATTTTATGCCTTGTCATGGTGATGCCACCATTCATAGTTGAGGAAGAAAAAAAAAAAAAAAGCAGATTCCAGAACATTCTGTGTTGTATGATCACATCCATGTGCAATGTGTGTTTACACCAAAAGGACGTTTGAGAGACAGTCTCCAATTTAACTGGTTCCCTCTGGCGACTCGCGCTCTGCCAAGGGGCAACAGCACACAGAACACTTAAAGCATGATTTGGATTTTTTGCACAGGGCAAGTATTAACCTTGTAATCTAAAATACAAAATGAGATGGCTGACTTCAGGCCAACCTGGTAGGCCTCAGAGGCCAAGTGGGAACCAGGAGTCTGGTTTCAAACTCAGTGTTTCCAGGTCTGCCCAAGTGTCCATGGGCTGTTCTTCCCAGGAGAAGGACCAAACCATTGACCTGAAAACCATGAAGGAAGCATACTTTTTCTTTTCACTTTTTTTTTTTAAGATTTTATTTATTTGAGAGAGAGGATGTGAGCGAGCATGAGAGGGGGAAGGGCAGAGGGAGAAGCAAACTCCCCGCTGAGCAGGAAGCCTGATGTGGGACTCGATCCCAGGATTCCAGGATCATGACCTGAGCTGAAGGCAGTCGCTCAACCAACTGAACCACCCAGGCGCCCTTATTTCCTTCACTTTTGAGAAGAGTTTGATGATGACAGAATTTTAGAGATTCAGATCTTCATCAGAGCAGCCTCTTCAAAATCTCAGTGCCTGGGCCCTGTCCTTGGTGCAGAGCAAGTGCTCTATAAATGATGATAAAAGAAATGGATCAATGAATCAATTCATCCAACCCAGGCATTACACAGATAAGAATGAATGAGTTGAATAAGTAAAAAAACGAACATTAAAATAATCAAGTAGTAACATTTGCTGAGGGGTTACCATGTGCTAGGAGCTAGCATGATCTCTCTCTCTCTTTCTCTCTCTTTTTGGCATGTCATCATCTCTTTCTACATAATACCTTCCAGCACACCCTGTGAGATAGCCTACCATCCCCATTTTGCAGAAGAGAAAAGAGAGGCCCAAAGAAGTTATGTGATTTCCCCAAGGTCACACAGCTGGCACATGGTAGAGCTGGGACTTAAATCCCAGCAGCCAGGGCCTGAGGCCCACACACATCACCATCTCTGTTGCCCATTAACCAGCCCTAGGACCCCTCAACCTGTCATCATGCTCCAGTCTCCCCCACCCCCAACTAACTTCCTCCCCTGATCCTGAATCCTCTTCTGAATAATGCACAACCTCTCCTCCTTTTCTTGGTCAGGTTTTGTGAAACAGTAATCTACATTGTCTCTACATCCTCACCTCCCACTCCACTCCCCAAATCTCAGCAACCTCCCTTTCACTCCACCAAAGGTGCTTGCCAAGGGCCCTCCCCATCCCAGGACCTCCTGGTTGCTGACTCCAGTAGAGGGAGAGCTTGTCACTCGCCTTTTTCGGGACTCCCAGCTGTAACTACCAGGTCCTTCTCACACCTCTCTGATCGGTCCTGTTCTGTCTGGTAGGGGCTTCTTTTCCTCTGTCCAGGGCTCAAGACCAATGTGTCCGAGCTTCCGTTTAAGGGACAGCGCTCCTGCTCTCCTCACTCTGCATGCTCTCCCCAGAGGAGTTCTTACATTTCATGATCTCATGAGTCATGTCGATGACTCACAAATCTGTTCCTCTCACCAGGCTCGCCCCCTCCCCAATATTTCAGATTCTTGTCTCTTACCGTCTGAGCGGTGCTACCTAGATGTCCAACACCTGGGCTGCTTAGGACCTCCGTGCTTTTCCAGATCCTGGGCCCTCTACCTGGAATGCCCCTTCCCCACACATGCACCTGGCCAACTCCTATTCATCCCTTAAGACCCAGCTCTGATGCTTCCATGCCCAGAAAGTCTTCCCTGGTGCCCATCCGAGCGGGGTGCTCCTCCGACTTACTGTATTGCAAACTTAACTCAGCAGCATCTCCCCTGCTCCTCCTCCTCCTCCTCCATTGCTCCCAAACTGCAGCCATAGCTCCAACCGCCATCCTGTTCTCAGTCCCCAGTTCCTTCCACCATTCCCTCTGAAACAGTTCTCCACTCTGCAATCGCTCCCACCATCTCCACGACCACGGCGCTCAGGCCTTCAGCATCCCCTGCCAACAGCCTCCAACAAGCCCCCTCCAATCTGCTGCCATTTGGTGGTCGAGAATATTTGTCCAACACAAATGTCAACGTCACTCCCCTGCTCAAAACCCTTCCAGGTGCACCCGTGCACAGATGCATGCAGCTGTTTTTTGTTTTGTTTTGTATTTAAGGTGACCTGGTTTTGATAATGTACAACCACTATATACCACCATCAGGGGAAGCTGGGTGAAGATAACCCTTTGTACTATTTTTGCTACTTCCTGTGGATAAAAGTCGAAAAACAAACAAAACCTTCATGACACCCACGGCCAGAAGGACAAAGGCCAAGCTGCTTGTCCGAGGCACACAGTGCTGTAGGGAGTGCCTGGCCTCCCCTCCAGCCCCACGGCTGGCCCGGAAGGTCACACTCTGACGTCAGACCCCAGCTGCCGCTCTGTCTGGAACCACCCTCACTCCCACTGCTTCCTTCCCACCCTGGCGAGCGCCCGGTGCTTCTTTAAAGCCCGGCTGAGGTGGCTCCTCTTTCCCCAGCCCCCACCCTAACGCAGCACCGGAAGCTCACCACAACCATTGCACTCCCCCTGGTTAACCGACAGTGTGTGCCTATGTCCCCATCTCTCCCTAAACTATGAGCTCTGTGAAGGCAGAAGCTGCATCGGATTCATCTCTGGGCAGCACACGGGCGCGGTGAAGATGCTGATTTCAGTCCTTTATTAAGCTTTTTCTCCTACCAGGCACTGTTCGAAGAGTTTTAAATATAATACATAATTCTCTGGGGGCACCTGGGGGGCTCAGTGGGTTAAAGCCTCTGCCTTTGGCTCAGGTCATGATCTCAGGGTCCTGGGATCGAGCCCCGCATCAGGCTCTCTGCTCAGCAGGGAGCCTGCTTTGGCCTCTCTCTCTGCCTGCCTCTGCCTACTTGTAATCTCTCTCTCTCTCTCTCTCTCTCTGTCAAATGAATAAATAAAGTCTTTAAAAAAAATACATAATTCTCTGGGGCCCTCGGTGGCGCAGTCAGTTAAGCGTCTGACTCTTGGTTTCGGCTCAAGTCATGATCTCCGTGTTGTGAGATCAAACCCTGAAGCAGGCTCTGAGCTCGGCAAGGCGTCTGCTAACATTTCTCTCTCCCCCTGCCCCTCCCCACGCTCTCTCTCTCAAATAAATAAATCTTTAAAAAATCTCACTACACCCCGTAAGAAAGTACCATTATCATCCCCATTTTACAGATGAGGAGAGCAAGGCACAAGGAGGTGAACTAACCTCCAAGGGCCACACAGGTTTTAAGTGACAGAGTGGGGACTTGAACTCTGGCAGCTGGGCTCTGGAGCCCACACACTGTTACCTCCCAACTCAGAGATGCTCCCTCCCCCATCCCCACGGGCGGCCTCCGGCCTCTCATCCCACACTCCACCTGCCAGGCCCTCACGTACCCCAGGTTTCGTGGAAAGGGAGCAGTCAGCACAGACTGCACACTTGCCACATCCCGCATGAACACTACCTGAGGTGATGTCATTGCCAAAGATGCCTGATGCTTTTGACTCACCAGGCCCTCGACAGCTTCCTCAGAGACCAGCAAAGCTTCCATTTTGCCATCCTTGACCTCACTAGTCAATTCCAGGTCAGCATCTATCCCTTCCCCACAGGCATGGTGCACGCTGTCTGTCCACCTGAGGACCCTCGGCTCCAAGGAGGTCGAGGAGGGGTCTGGGCTCATTTCTGGAGCTTATGTGTCAGGCGTCATGCACCTTTTATGGCAAGGGTTTTGAACCTGGGGCCCACAGGGAGAACTCAGGGGGCCATGAACTTGGATGGGAAAAAAAACCCAAAACACTAACAAGTTCTTTTCACTAACCCCTACCTGGTATTTAGCATTCCCCTCAATTCCGAATGCAGGCAATATGCCACGATAGTGTCGCGCTAGAAATCACAGCTCTTCCCTTGTACATATTTCAGCTGCTGCAGGCACAACAAAATATTGTTCACGCTCATCACAACTTCAAAATTATGACGCTGCCATCAGACTCACTGCCAGATCTTGTTGTACAGTGCGTTGATAAGAGCTTAGCCACAGTTCAGAATTGGTTGCCTTTGCAATCCTGTGTATTTTACTTTATGCATTTAAAAACGGGATTCTGGGGGGTGCCTGGGTGGTTCAGTCGGGAAAGTGTCCAGCTCTTGATTTTTGGCTCAGGTCATGATCTCCGCGTCCAGGGATCAAGCCCCCTGTTGTGTCAGGCTCTGCACTCAGCGGAAGTCTATTTCTCCCTCTTCCCCTCTCCCTGCTCATGTTCTCTTTCTCTTTCTCTCAAATAAAAAAATAAAATATTTGAAATAAATAAATAAATTTTGTATAATAAAATAAAATAATACAGTATTATTTTCATGTACATATATACATAATATAAATATAATAATAATAAAACAATAGGATTTTATACTATAACAATACAGTATAGTAAAATCATAAATAAATAATATTTAAATAAATAATAATAAAGACAGTATTCTAAGAGGCTGTTCCTGGGCTCCCCAGGCTGCCCAACAGGTCCGTGGTGCAGAGACGATTTAGAAGTTCTGTTTTAAAGAATCCTTTCTATCCCTACCATCATCTCAAAGGCAGGGGCTAGTATCCCCACTCTCCACAGAAAAGCTAGGCTTGAAAAAAATTAAGTCTTAAACAGAAGTGAGGCTCGGGGGGTCTCTGACCTGCTCAGGGCCACCCAGCTGCTGAGGAAGCCAGCTAGAGGCACTGGGGCCACCGCCCGCTCCGCCAGAAACCACCTGTCAAGGGGTGAACGCAGGCCATGGACCGCCCACAGGGCTCAGCAACTTGCAGCTTGTTTTCTTTTAGCTACCTTGAACAGAAACCAAAGTTCAGGAAACTTCCCTCTGGCCTCCCCCACCACCCCACTCTCAGCCAAACCGAGAGGCGGGGGCGGCAGAGCAGAACCCTCCCGGCTGCAGCACTCTGGTTACAAAAGGGCTTTGACTTTTCTGGTCTTCCGCTCACAGCGACTCGGGGGCCACACTGCACGGAAACAGTTCAAACCCACAGCTCTTGTCTCCAGGACTCTGGGAGACCCGGGTCCAATCCCAGCACAGCTCCTCCCTAGCTTTGAAGGCACCTCGTTTGGGAGGTGGAGCTAATGATATCCACCCTGCAAGACGATTTTGCAAATTTACATAGCGCACCCCTAACCCCCATATCCAAGAGGAAATCAGACAACTGCATTTCTCCTGCACCCATACTGTTAGAGAGCCCCCGGCAACTTACAAAACTACCCCATAAGTGCTTTTTGATCAGTCCACACCAAGTGCTTTGCAGTTTCTATCTATCTAGGCCACTCTTTTTTTGGCCCAGGTTGTCCCGGACCACCCTGCTACTATTACTCATTTACTCAACGAATAACCACAGAGCACCTTTATGTGCCAGGGGCTCTGCCAGATGCTGGGGGAGCGAGGTTAATAAAGTCCCTGACCTCGTGGAACATGAGGTCCAGGCGTTGGAAGACAAATAAACAGGCCAATGTTAAATGCACACGACAAGTAAAGCTACAGAGAAGCTACCGTAAAGCTACAAACGAGCAAACTGAAAACGGAAGCATGGCAGGGAGTGATGGCCCTTCGGGGAGGCAGCATTCAAGAGAAACAAGGAGGAGCCAGCCATGGGAAGACAGAAGGCAGGTGAGCGTGCACCAGCAGAGGGTCCAGCAAAGGTAATGGCCCTGAGGTGGGAATATGCTCAGAATGTGCAAGGAAAAGACAGAAGGCCAGTGTGACTGCAGCACTAGAGTGAGAGCAAGCCAAAGAGGAAGCAAGTTTCGAGGGGACCAGTAAGGCTCATTAGAAAGCTATGTGCAGGCCAAACTGGGGAGCCAGCGCTGCGTTCTGGGTATGTCAGGAAGCCACTGGAAGCTTTTCAGCAGAGGGGTGACAAGGTCCCATTTAAATCTTGAGAAGGGGACGCCTGGGTGGCTCAATTGGTTGGGCAACTGCCTTCGGCTCGGGTCATGATCCCAGCGTCCTGGGATCGAGTCCCGCATCGGGCTCCTTCCTCGGCAGGGAGCCTGCTCCTCTCTCTGCCTCTGCCTGCCTCTCTGCCTGCTTGTGTTCTCTCTCTGTTAAAATAAATAAATAAAATCTTTAAAAAATAAATAAATAAATAAATAAATCTTGAGAAGATCCGTCAGGCTGCTGCATTGAGGGTAGATGAAAAGAGGAGAGGCTGGAAGATGAGTTAGCAAGCTACTGCAGTGGTCTGGGCCTGGATCAAGGTAGGCAGTGGAGAAGATTCAGGAACATTCTAGAGGCTATGGCCACCACGACCTTGCTGTCACACCAGTGGTCTTTATAATAGTTTTCAATTTCTCTTCATTTGAGTCTCACAGCATATCCAGGGAAGGTGGGACTTAATCAGTGAGGCCATTTCACAGAACAAGAGCCCGAGGCCAATAGTGACAATATGATTACGCCCCAGAACACGCAGCTAGTATGTGCTGGAGATGGGAGTGAAAATCGGGGACTTCGGACTCTCTGCCCTAAGTTCCTGTGCCTGCAGGGGGGGACAGGGCGTGGCACAGAACTCTCCAGAGAACAAGGGCATAGGTGAACCTCTGTAAACCCCGGAAGGGTCACAGCCTCAACCTCCTCCGCAGCCCTCACAGCAAGTGATCGGTGGGTGCTCGCTGGCTGACCCCAGCACTTTGGAAGACATGTCTCTCTGTCCCAGGGAATATGACACCCTGTTCCCTGTCCCAGTCACAGTGTAGACAGGGGAGAAAAAGCTGGAGGGCGGGTGACCCCTCCATTTTCTTCTTCTGCAAAACAGGGACTTCTTACCTTTTAAAGGGGTGTAAAGAGCATTCCTGAGAATAAGGCCCAAAGCACAACACAAACGACAGATCATTGACATTCGGGATAGATAAGAGCTTCGTGGAGACTAAAAGAACTTGGGGCGCCCAGCTGGCTCAGTCGGAAGGGCATGCGACCCTTGATCTCAGAATCGCAAGTTTGAGCCCCACATTGGGCGCAGAGATGACTAACTACGTATATAAACAAAATACCTTGAAGGCACTTCTTTTGCAGAGCGACAAGGACCTTGGGCTGGAGGGGTTGCAAAATGCCTGGCTCCCTCTGACCCCGAGTTCCAGTGATCTTGGACCCTGGCTTCTCATCTGCAAAATGGGGCAGCTAAAAGTCACTCCTGCCTCAGAGCGTCGTTGAGCGGATTCCATAAGAGAAGGCCCAGAAAGCGCCAAGCACAGGGCTGGCACACGGCAGCCTTAAACGTGTGGTGGCTAGTGTTCCTAAGTGGCACTGCTGCCATCAAGCACCCAGCAGGGGCTTGGGCCCTGCAGCTGAACTGAAGTCCTGCAGGTGACAGTGGCCCCACAGCCCGACGGGGAGACGGCGCTCGCACACCCGCAGAAGCCATCAGAGCGCTAGCCGAGAAACAGACTTCCTAGGGAAATAAATAAGGCAGGAAGGAGCCCCGGAGCTGGTGATGACAGAGAAAGGAAAGCCAGCCCGTTTTCTACGGGCCATTAAATGTGATGAAAGGAGCTGGCTTCTGTGGAGGCTCCTGGGAGCTGACACGTAGCCGTCACTTCATCAGCCCAAGCTGAGGCCCCGGCTTCGGCTTGCAGCCAGACTTCCTCCAGGGACACCCCCACCTCTGCCATCTGAAGTTACCACCGCCCGCCCCGTCGCTGCCAGTCCCTAGGCCCCCGCAGAGCCAACTCAAGCGCCAGGCTGCCTGGGTCTGCTCTCCAGCTCTGCCGCTCGACCTTCCGGGACAGTTTCTTCATCTGTAAAATGGGGACGATCACAGTGCTTCCCTGTAGGGCTGCTGTAAGGATTAAGTGAGCTCACCTAGGAAAGAGCGCTCACAGAGGAGCCGGACTATAGGAAATGATGGCTTGGGTAATGGCTACATGATTAAAAATTTTAAACCCCCCCCCCACGTGTAGTTCCTTTCATCTGACCCTCCCGCCCTGATCCCCAGGCACTGGTTACCACAGGTTACCATCACACACATCAAACCTCAGGGCTCATTTTCAGAAAGGGAAACTGAGGCCCAGAGAGCCCAAGAGTTCTCCTCAGGATGCCTTCTCGGGCCTTTCTGAGCCACCCCCAAGTGTTAAATGGCACTTCTTCTAGGAAGACCTTCCACACCAGAGGCAAAAAAAACCCCTTCCTCCTCTACACTGGGGTATAATTCAGTATGACAGCACGATGGCTGAATGTGTCTTCCCCGCACCTTCACTGCGGCCTGGAGCACAGCGGGTGAATCAGACCCAGTGTCTGCCCTTGGGAAGCTCAGGTTAATCACCCGTATCTTTCTCCTTTCAAAACAAGCTCGGCACCCACAGGCACTGAGGAAGTGAACTTAGGTTCCACGCTGAGCCCAGTCCTCCTTCACCAAGCATGCTTCCAGAAATCTCCTAAGTACTTTCACTGGGCCAGCCCCGTGAGGCCCTGAGATATAAGGGAGTTCAGTAAAACTCCCCTGCCTCGGGGAGCCTGCTGGGCTTTGGGCTTAAGTCCCCACCCCCAGTGTGTTTGCCGAATCAGACTGTCCTGCTCTCTGTTCTTTGTCTACACACTTGAAATGGAGGCGAGCCAATTCTGATATCAAGCCCGATGTACATTCGCAACAGTCACATAAGCCTGGGTTCCAATCCAGCTGGCTGCCATCGGGCCAGCCACATGAATCCTGTGTTCCTCAGTTTTTCTATCTGTGAAATGGACATAAAAATGCCCCCCCCCACTCCCTCCCTCATGGAACCACTGTAAGAGTCAGACCACCCGTCAGCCTCCCAGCACAGAAGCAACTGTGGCCATCCCAGGAATTCCCCTCCTCTTCTCCTTCCCAGCCAGACCTCCCCATTTGGTCAAGCTCAAGATCCACTTGCCGGAGGAAGCCTTCCCTAACCTCTCCAGGTTTCCCTGAGAGCTCTCTCTTTTGCTCCCTCCCACTGCATTGACTCCGGTACTGAGAATGTCTTGGTCCTCTCAGTGCATTCTACTAGAGTTGACTTTCTCCTTCCAGCCAGAATCTAAGCGACAAACTCAACCCTAAACCTGCCCCACAGCATCTCACCATGCTCACAGAAAGCATTCAAAAACTAACTTGCTAAGGTGGCCCAGGCCCCTGGCAAAGGCTGAAGATTCGGAGTCCAACAACTCATGGGAATCCTAGCTCTGCTATGTGACTTTCTAGGGGGACAGTCGATTCTAGAAGGCTCAGGTTTCTCATCTGGAAAATGAGGACTGAATAACATCTACCTGACATGGTTGCTATGGAGCACAGATGAGCTAGCATATGTGAAAGCCCTTTTGTTATAAACTAAAAAGTTCTATTTAAGGGATTATTATTTTCAGAGTCTCAAATCCAAACCTACTGACTCCTTAACTTTCTTATACCTAGAGACTAGCTCATCCCACAGAGCTTCTTAGCCCCAAATAATCCACCTTAATTGTCCATCCCAAACAAAAAGCCAACAGCCTAGAATTCACAGCCTCTGTGGAACACAAACCTGGTTCCAGCTCAGGGACTACAAAATCTCTTTTCCAATCTCAGATCTCATCCCTCCTCAACACAGGTTTCGCCTTCCCAGCTTCGGGTACCCCATGACTCCAATTTGCCCCAACAGCATTTTGGCTAGGTATCATTTCTATCTTGCAGTCCAATTTCTATGAGAGGTCAAGACAGAGAAAGAAGACTTTGGTGGGTATGGTTGTATGTGGGGAGAGGGGCAGTAGTAGTCTTGATAGTAGAAGTAAAGATTCCGGTGGAATTTTGTATCCAACAGTTGCTAAATGTACTATAATTATCCCATTTGTGTGAAAATTCAAGGATCTGCATTCTGCTATTTTCATGGGACTGGATGAACTGCAGATGCTGAGGAAAATGGTAAGAAGTTGAGGTTCAAAGTCTCGTACCTAGACACCAAAGTCTCTGTGAGCAACCCCAGAGAACCCACAAAGCTGATGTGGGCCCCCAGTCCCCCCCCCCCCCCAGGCCCCTACTTCAGCTCCTACTCTTCTCCATTGATGCCATGTTGGCACCACAGCCATCAGGGGCAGGGGGAACGTTTCTACGTTTTTTTGTTGTTGTTTTGTTTTGTTTTCCTCCTGGGAAAACTGCTTCGTCCCTGTGCAAGACCCCTAAACCAGGCACCTTATAAACATCTGAGCCAGGGAGATTTTAAAAGGGAAAGGGGAGAGAGGAGGGAGCAGGCCCGAGGGGCGGCGGGTCCCGGAGGTCCTCTGAGAGCGGGAGGAGGGTCCGAGGCCTGGGTCAGTGACTCCGGGGCGCCCATCTCCGGGGGGCGACCCCAAGGGCTGGAGCTGCGCGCGCGCGCGCACACACATACACACATACACACACACATACACACACACACACACCCCGCCCCGCAGTCCCCGCGCGCTCCCGGCCCAGCGACCCGACGCTCAGGCCTCCCAGCCCAGGGATGGATCTCGCGACCGGAAATGCCCCCCTGCCCAGACCGCGCCCCCCTTTCCTGCCGCCCCCTCCCCCCCACCCGGCCGGGCCGCAGGCCCCGGATCCCCGGGCTCGCGTGGCCGCCGCAGCCGGCGGAGGCGATCCGTCGGCGGCCGCGATCCTCGGCCCTTGCTGCGGTCCCTTCAACTCTTGGCGCTGCGGGGCCAAGGAGCGCACAAAAGGAAGGGGCGCGCTGCCAGAGACGCCCCTGCCAGCCCCCTCGACCCCCTTCGCGGGGGCCGGCAAAGCATCCGCGTACCCCAAAGCTCGGACGCCGAGGCGGGAGCCCCCCACGCAAGAAAATTCCAAGGCACCCTCCCCCCCGCCCCGGGAGCTGCAGGGGCGGCCAAATCACCCAGCGGCAGGTGCCCCCGGCCGCACAACTTTGAAACTTTAGGGCAGGACACGGGGACGGGGAGGGGGAGCCCCAAAAAGGAGGAAATGAGGATTTGGCGGCTCTTTCTTTATTTCTGCAAAATGCACTTTGCGGGCGGCCCCACGCAGCTCCGGCCTGGCCCGGGCTTCCCCGCGCCTCCTCCCGGCCCGGCGCGGCCCCCAGGCGCCCCCGAGCCCTCCCGCGCCGGCCGCCGGGACGCGGTCGGGCCCCGGCCTCTGCCCCGCTGGGCTCGGGCCGCGCGCAGCACTCACCTCGGCCGGGCTGCGCTCCCCGCGGGCCTGCGCCGAGCCCGATAAATGGTATGCTATGACTAGAGGTATGATTACGTTATTATTATTAGTAATAATAAGAGTAAATGCTATTTAATTACGGGCGGCCGCATCCTGCTCCCGGCGCCGCCGCCCCGGCAGCTCCGTCCATGTGGCTCCGGAGCGCTTTACTTTCATTTCCAGCCCCTCGGCCGGCCGCTCGCGGCAGCACCCGCTGGAGGCACCGTCTCCCTGCAGCTCTTCCTCCTCGGGTCCTAGAGCGCGGCTTCCCTCGCCTCGCGCCCGGGGTGGGCGGCGCGGGCTGCGCACCTGGGGGCGGGGAAGTCCCCCTGCCCCGTGGAAAGCTCTTGCCTGGAAGCCACCTTTATTTTCTTTCGGCGTGGCCTTCCCTTTTAGGGCTTTTTCTGTAGGCGAGTCTGTATTTCTGGGCCGATGCTGGTCCAACTCAGCGCCTCGGCCCTTCCCCATAGGTGTTAGGAGCCCCCGCGTTGCCAGGTGCTTTCGCTAAAGCCCCCCCCCCCCAAACCCTAGCTGCTTTGTGCCCTTTTCACCGATGAGGACAGGAGGCTCAGAGAGGCTTCAGACCCTCAGTCGGCTGGTGTTTCATGTCTGAGATCTTTCCAGAAAGGATTTGAGGCTACTTAGAAGACCCACTAGGTGAAGGGAGATGACCCAGAGAGACCGGCGGGCTGGCCCCCCGCACCGCCTCGGAGCCGGTCAGGCCCAGGCTGGATTTGAATCCCGAGCTTCTGAATCCAAATACAGTGTCATCCTTGCTACCACGACCTGCTCCGTTGATTCCAGACGATTCCCACACCCCGTGAGAGTTCTCTCAAATGTCCTTCTTTCCCCCTCTTAATATCGTACACACACACACACGCACTTACATATACACACACACTTACATGTG
Source organism: Nasua narica (assembly GCA_028533885.1). NCBI lineage: Eukaryota > Metazoa > Chordata > Mammalia > Carnivora > Procyonidae > Nasua > Nasua narica. The sequence continues at coordinate 113,621,646 of CM052807.1, read as the reverse complement.
TGCACGTATGTACATACATACACATACATATGTGTGTATTTTAATTATTGAGGATCAGCTGTGAGCCCAGCAGGCTTTATAAATGTTATACCTTCCCCAAAAATCTTTGCGTCAGACACATCTTAGGAGCCAGGGATATAGTGGTGGGGCAATTTTTTTTTTAAGATTTTATTTATTTGTGGGGTGCCTGGGTGGCTCAGTGGGTCAAAGCCTCTGCCTTCGGCTCAGGTCATGATCTCAGGGTCCTAGGATCAAGCCCTGCAAGGGCTCTCTTCTCGGCAGGGAGCCTGCTTCCCCCTCTCTCTCTGCCTGCCTCTCTGCCTCCTTGTGTTCTCTCTTTCTCTCTCTGTCTCTGTCTCTGTCAAATAAATAAATAAATAATCTTAAAAAAAGATTTTAGGGTGCCTGGGTGGCTCAGTGGGTTAAGGCCTCTGCCTTCAGCTTGGGTCATGATCTCAGGGTCCTGGGATCAAGCCCCACGTTGGGCTCTCTGCGCAGCAGGGAGCCTGCTTCCTCCTCTCTCTCTGCCTGCCTCTCTGCCTACTTGTGATCTCTCTCTCTCTCTCTGTCAAATAAATAAATAAATAAAATCTTTTTTTAAAAAAAGATTTTATTTATTTGACAAAGAGCACATGCAGGGAGAGCAGCAGGCAGAGGGGAAGGGAGAAGCCCCACCCCCCTCTCTGCCCCACTGAGCAGAAAGCCTGTCCTGGGGCTTGATTTCAGGACCCTGGGATCATTACCTGAGCAAAAGGCCTCAGACACAACTGACTGAGCCACACAGGCGCCCCTGTGGGACAGATTTTTAACATTTAGACACCTGGTGGTAAGTGCAAGGAGGGCAAGAACCTGGAGATGTGCCTACTTACTTAACTCTCACAATGATCCTGGAAGGTTGGTTTTATTTATTTTTTAGGTTTATTTATTTGAGAGAGAAAGAGAAAGAGGATGAATGGGGGAAGGAAGTAGGAGAGAGAGAGAACAGACTCCCTGCCGAACAAGGAGCCCAAGGTGGGCTTTGTTCTTAGGTGTCTGAAATCAAGACCTGAGCCGAAATAGAGAGTGAGATGCTTAACCAACTAGCCACTCAGGTGCCCCTGGAAGGTTGGTTTTAGCATGCCCATTTTACAGATGGAAGACTAAGGCCGGGAGATTTATTTGTCCCAGGTGGCAGTCCTGATTCCAGAGCCTGTGTGTTTTATATGACCTCCCACGATTTTCTACCATCTTCCTTAAGAAAGCCTTGAAAGGAGGAAAAATACACCTGCACCATCAGATGTTCTCAAACTCCTTTTTCTGTGAATGCTTTATGTCTCTTCGACACTCTAAGAAACAAAAAGGCAGCCTCTGGCATGAAGAGGATGGCATTTATGTCCAGAAATGAAAAGCAGAGTCCAGAGGCCCTCGGATTTACTGCAGAGCAGGGTTTGCTTAAAATGAAGATGTCTAATCCCCGGCTCTCAAAAGATCAAAAGATTCTAATTCAGCATTTCTTTTTCTTTTTCTTTTTCTTTCTTTCTTTTTTTTTGAGAAAGAGCACAAGTGGGGTGAGGGTCAGAGGGAGAAGGAGACTCCCACCGAGCAGGGACCCCGATATGGGACTTGATCCGGGGACTCCAGGATCATGATCTGAGCCAAAGGCAGCCATTTAACAACTGAGCCAACCAGGCACCCCTCTAATTCAGCATTTCTAACGAGCACCCCTTGGGGATTCTGATATTTTGTGGGAAATCAATCCCTGGGTCACCTGGGATAGACCCAAGATCGTGGATTAAAGGCAGCCACAGGCCGAGCCTGCAAATTTAGGAAGGCTGGGTGACGTAGTGGTATTTGCAGGACCAAGGTGGGTCGGAGGCCCAGCTCCCACCTCTCGCTAGCTGGGTGACTGTGGGCAATCTCAAAGCATCAATTTCCTCATTTGTAAATAAGGATAAGAATAGCTGATAAATATATCCCCTACACAATTTACAGTGAACCACTCTTACCAATTGATCAGATTAGCCACCACTGTTACCATCACCCCCCCGTTATGGAGGAGGATGCTGAGGCCAGCTGGATCCCCACAACTTGCCTCAATGAACTAGCTGGCAAATGGTGTGATCCCACCATCCCAAGTGGCCAGTAAAGGAACACATAGCCTTAAAAGACTGTGTGTCCTTTAAAGGGGATTCAGCTGGACATCCGCCACCCCTCCCCCTTTCGATTTGACATCAACCAGTTAAACTGTCCATGCTACCTGAGATGTGAGTGGCCTTTACAAGATATCAACCCTACATGGTGGTGCTTTGGAGAGAAAACCCTCGAGGCTGGCACCAGTAGGTTGTTTTCTGGAAAGGCCAATGTCACTGGGCAGCAAACGCTCTCTGTCCGCACAATGAGGCCTAAATAGCAGCAATAGCCACCAGGTCTTAGTCACTGTAAGCCCAGTACTTTGCACATGTTGATTCTCTTATCCCCTCCCCTCTAAAACCCTATAAGGTAGGGATTATTTTGAACTGGTTTTGGATGAAAAAACAGACACAAAGCAGTTAATTTGGTCGAGGCCACACAGCTAAGAAAGGGGCAGAGACAGAATTCAGACCCAGGCCTGTCTACCTAGAAAGGCTCACCCCTGTCCCATAATGTGGACATCTTAGGTTTGGATGCATCCCTGATCACCCCTAAGGGCCAGTCTCCTGAGAGGGTTGCTGGAGAATGGGAGTCAGACACTCGGCTCTCACCTTTAAGGAACTGACAATTATGTCATTCAGTTATTTCTTCCCTGGGGAGCACTTAGTCTGCTGAGCTCAGGTCTGCCGTGGTCATGGTCGGGCCCTCAGAGATGCCTTGTTATCTCCTGAGGGGGACGCTATGAGTGCATGGCAACCTTTGCTGCAAGCAGGTGCAATGTTCACTCAGTCATTCAACAAACGTTCGTTGCCAGACCCCATGCTGGGTCCTAGACTGCAGAGAAACCCCATGTACCCACAGCTCTAGCACAGTTCCATGTCCCAGCCCTCCAGCAAGGGATCTTGACCTGGGGTTTAGGGAAGGGCCCTGAAGATGTGATGCACAACTTGAGGCTCAGGTCGGTGATAATAAGAGCACTTTCCCCACAAGGTCATTGTGAGGGTTAAATGAGTCCTTGCATGCAAAACGTTGATAACTGTGTGATTAGCTAAAAATAAATAAATTATTCCGGGAACTAGTCCAGTTCTCTGGACTAGAACTCAGATTCTCAAAGGTGAGAGTGACTAAAAAGAGAGAGGGGGAGGGGACCCACGAACCTAGAGGCTGAGATAGACTAGTCCCCAGACTAGCACACAGGGGAGGAAATGCAGGCAATAAAACATGGTCAGCTTGATGATGCTGCAATTGTTAACATTTTGCTATGTTGCTACATCACCTACTCATTCATCCATCCATCCACTCATCAATCCACATAACGTTTTTGTTCAAAACAAAACAAGAAATTTTTAACTTACTTTTTCTCTCTCTTTTTTAAAGATTTTATTTATTTATTTGACAGAGAGATCACAAGTAGGCAGAGAGGCAGGCAGAGAGAGAGAGGGGGGAAGCAGGCTCCCTGCTGAGCAGAGAGCCCGATGTGGGGCCTCGATCCCAGGACCCTGAGATCATGACCTGAACTGAAGGCAGAAGCTTTAACCCATTGAGCCACCGAGACACCCCTCTTAAGATTTTATGTATTTATTTGAGAAAGAGAGAGAGAGAGCACAGCAGGGAGAACAGTGGAGTGAAAAGAAGAAATAGATTTCTCGCCGAGCAGGGAGCCTGATGCTGGGCTCGATCCCAGGACTGTGGAATCATGACCTGACCCGAAAGCACATGCTTAACTGACTGAGCCACCCAGGTGCCCCTCTTTTATTTATTTATTTATTTATTTATTTATTTATTTATTTATTTATTTGAGAGAGAGAGAGAGAGAAAGTGAGAGAGACCAGGTCAGAGGGAGAAGCAGACTCCCCGAGGATCTGGGAGCCTGATGCAGGACTCGATCCCAGAACTCCAGGATCATGACCTGAGCTGAAGGCAGTTGATTAACCAACTGAGCCACCCAGGCGCCCTCTTTTTTTTTTTTTTTTAAAGTTAACTCTACGCCCAACACGGGGCTTGAACTCATGACTCTGTGTTCAAGAGCCACATAGTCCACTGACTGAGCCAGCCAGGTGCTCCTTAACTTTATTCTTTTTTTTTTTTTTAAAGATTTTATCTATTTATTTGTCAGAGAGAGAGAGAGAGAGAAAGCACACAAGCAGGGGGAGCGGCAGGCAGAGGGGAAAGCAGGCTCCCCACCGAGCAAGGAGCCTGATGCAGGACTCCATGCCAGGACTCTGGGTCATGACCTGAGGTGAAGGCAGATAGATGCTTCACCAACTGAGCCACCCAGGCGCCCTGGAACAAAAGAATTCTCTCTCTCTTTTTTTAAGATTTTGTTTTTATTTATTTGACACGGAGAGAGGGAGAGAGATCAGAGAGGCAGGCAGAGAGAGAGGGGGAAGCAGGCTCCCTGCTGAGCAGAGTGCCCGATGCGGAGCTCGATCCCAGGACCCTGAGATCATGACCCGAGCCAAAGGGAGAGGCTTTAAGCCACTGAGTCCCCCAGGTGCCTGGAACAAAAGAATTCTTAAAAGAGAAAATAATTTACCAAAAGCATTTGGTATCAGAAAACTCTCCAGAAATATTAGATCGGAATTTAAGCTCCTCCACAGGTAGCATCCTTTTATGTCTCACTCACCTTTGGATTCTTAGAGTCGGAACAGTGCCTGGTACATAGTAGATACTCAATTACTATTTGTGGGGGGAAGGAATTGTTTTAATTATGGTTATTATCAAAGTTTAAAAAGGTCATGTATTCTGATGGGCAGCCCTGGGCTTGAACCCAGGGGAGAATGTGCTTTGAGGGGTCTTTAACAGATAGTGTAGCAACCCCTTCCCACCAGGGCAGGTGACCCTTGGGGGTGAGGGGCAGGCTCCCCTGCAATGCTGGGAGGCCAGGCCCATTACCTTTCTCTAGGAGCCCTAGGCGAGCACCCGCACCCTGATGGATCTTTGGAATTTCTCTCCACATTCCTCACATGTCTGGCATAATTCAGGCATTTTTGATCTCACTAAATGGCAAGTCTGCAGCCTTAATAGCTCTTAGTACCAGTATAAATATTGTTATTTATTCCATTTACAGTTAGCAATTAAGTTTGTTTTCAGGCACCACAATGGAATTTAAAACACTCAGTTAAAGTAAACCAAACTAATCAGAGGCAGCCTGCTTTTCTCTTCAAAACATCCTTTACAAATAAAAGAAAAAAAAGCTGCATAACAGAGACAGAAAGGTCTAAAACATTCTCCTTTCCCCTTATACCCACTTCATACTCACAGAATGAATTGTTTTGCATGTGTGTTCAAAAGGACCCCAGAGATCTAGCTTCTGCTGTTTCTTATCTTGGGGCACCTGGCTGACTCGGTAGAGCATGCTACTCTTGATTACAGGGGTTATGAGTTCAAGTCCCATGTTGGGCATAGAGCTTACTTAAAACAAACAAAAAACCTACTGTCTCTTGTCTAAATAGCTGTGTTATTTGGGCAGGTTACTTAACCTCTCTGGTCCTCAATTCTTTGAAGTGTTGAAAAGAAGGCATGGCCTGAGATAGCTCTATCCATCTGTCAAAGGCTATGATTCGATTTACTGGGCATGGCAAACTAGCTCTCAGGTGATACCTTGAAAGGGAGAGAGAGAGAGTTGGGAGAGATGACAAATGTGTTGCTTGGAAACACTGACAGCTCTGGACTCCTCTGACACTGTGTACCATTGTGTAACCTCCCTCTCCTTTGTAAACCCCAGTCTTCCCATTTTAAAGTGGTTTCAGAGAGAATCTAGCTTCAGGAGTAACAAAGAGAATCTGGATTGCTAAGGGGTGATGTCTGGCTGGTTTGGTGATTTTGAGCTTTGAATGTGAACATGTTTAGGCAGAACATTTACTCTCCCCTGGGCTCCCATTACCTCCTATTACCTCTTTAGCCTTTGAAGGCTGTTATTTCCTTTTTTCTCCTTTTTTTTTTAAGATTTTATTTATTTATTTGGCAGAGAGAGAGAGAGAGATCACAAGTAGACAGAGAGGCAGGCAGAGAGAAAGGGGGAAGCAGGCTCCCTGCTGAGCAGAGAGCCCAATTCGGGGCTGATCCCAAGACTCTGAGATCATGACCTGAGCCGAAGGCAAGGGCTTTAACCCACTGAGCCCCCAGACGCCCCCTTTTTCTCCTTTTAAATTAAGTAGGCTCCACACCCAACGTGGGGCTTGGACTTACTACCCTGAGATCAAGAGTCACATGCTCTACGGACCCGACAGAGCCAGCCAGCCACCCTGAAGGCCATTGTTTCTGCTAAGAATTCTCTTCCAATCCTGAAAACCTTATGAGCCATCAGCTAGGTGAGGACAAGGAAGATCACCTAAGATGTTCTACCGTCTTCCCTCCTCTTCCCTTTGGAAGTTCTCTGTCAGAAGGTCAAGGAAGGCCTCAGGAAGGAAAACTGGAGGCTGGGATCACCCCAAGGAAAATCCAGACTGATGTGATCAGTCCTAGCTGTAATCAGCACAGGAATAGCATCAGGCCTAATTGGGAGCATCTCAGCCTTCTCAGATGATGACTCATTTTAAGCAAACATGCAGTGACCCTGACTGGAATCCAGTTCAAATGAGGAAACGTGAAGCACTTATGACAAGTGAATCCCGGAGGAGATGGCCTTTGCCATGGGCCTTATAGGCGGAGGAGGGGAGGGAGTGTGGAAAGAGGACCCACATCTCAGTAGCGGTGTGAACCAGGGTATGGAGCTTGTTTTCTCATCTCTGTGCTGGAAGGGGTGGCAATGCTGCCCGTTTGCTTTGTGGTTGTAAAGATTAAATTAACTGTGTGTGAAAAGATCTGGCACATAATATATTTAACTTCCAATTGCAGGTAAAGCAAAAAGCATGTGCGTGGGCCAAGTTGTGAGAGGTGACTTTGGAGAAGGCTGTGTATGTTGATGGTGATTATCTCTGGGTGCTAGAGTTTCTTGGGTAATGTTTACTTCTCTTTATCCTGTTCTATGTTGGTTGAAGTATTTATAGCAAACACATGTTATTTATATAATGGATAAAATGTTCCTTGCGAAAAGAAAAAAAGAAAAGCTATTTGTGTTCTGATACCTAAAAAATTAAAACCTAGGGAAAAGTGGCAGAAGTGTTCAAAGAACTCCCATATACCCCCCCTTCACCCAGATTCACTTATTTTGAACATCAGGCCACGTGTACGCTCTCTCTCTCTCTACATATATATACATTTTTTGAACCATTGGTAAGTCAGTTGCTGATATCACACCCCTAATTATTTTAGCACATATTCCTGAGAACAAGGGCAGTCTCTTACATAATCCAGCACAATAATAAAAATCAATAAATTTAACATCGATACAATACTATCATCTAATATACAGTCAAGTTTTGCTAAATTGTCTACATATTGCCCTTTACAGTAATTTCCTCCCCAGTCCAGGATCCAGTCCACAAGCACTGGTTGCGTATAGTTGTCTCATCTTTTTAGTCTCCTTAAATCTGCACCAGTGCATCAGATTTTCTTTGTCTTTTATGACACAGACATTCTTGCAAGAGTACAGACCGGTTATTCTAACTGCAGTGGAAGAAACGGTTAACTCAGTTTGGGTTTGGCCGATGCTTCCTCTGGATTAGATTAATTTTATGCACTGCTTACTGCACGGTGACGCTGTGTCCTTCTCAGTGCAACACAGCAGCAGGTGTGCAATGGACATCAGTTTGTCATGTTACTGATGTTAACGTGGACCATTTGGTTAAGAAGGCGTCTCAGCTTCTCTAACGTAGGGTAACCATTTCCCCTTTTTAATTATCAAACAACTTGCGGTTATTTATGTGAAAGGCTTCGAATGGTCTTTCAATTTCATGGGAGGAAAAAAGGTGAGGCTTTCCTTTGAGGAAATGGATACCTATTTCTTGCTGAACAGACCCGACAGCTCGCCTTCGGGAGTACCAGCCTTTAAAGTTACGTAAGCGTGACCCTTTCCGGAAGGGCTGAGGCCGCGGGACCGCAAGACTTGACGGCAATTGTAGTCTCCTTGGGCGCTTGGGGTTACACGCCGCCCTGTGGCCTCCTGGAGAAAGAGCCAAAAGCAGAAAAGGGAGGGCGCAGAGGGAGAGGGCGGTGGCGCGCTGGGGCGCGGTGCATCACGGGACTGGTAGTTCGTGGGCTCACTCCTGCCGCGGCCGCCGCGACCCGCGCAGAAGAACTGGACTACCATACCCGGTAGGCCTCGCGCGCGGGGGAAGGGAAACCCGGCCTGGGCCTCGAACAAATCAAATCGAAGGAAAGAAACTGCCGGCTTTCAAAATCCTCCTCCTCCGCCATCATCCGCCGCCGTGCGGGGAGCAGGTGGTGTCGGAGACGGGAGTGGCGAGAACTGCTAGAGAGAGCTGACGGAACAGCGGGCCGGGTATCGGGACCCCTGGGCTCGGAGGCGGCGACCCCGACCTGACCTGACTCGGACCCTAAATCATTCCCCGCCCCTGCCAGGCGGACGCGCGCGCTCAGGTCGTCCCACGCGGCGGCGCCGCCTGTTTACGGTAAGGGTCGGGGTCCCTTTCCTTCCCCGTCACCTGCCTGGGATGGGGGCGGGGGCTGCGCACCCCTGCGTGTGGGCGAGGAAGGTGTGGCGCCCCTGAGCGCTTTCTCCCTTGCGCTTCCACGGTCAGGCGCGGAGGAGCTGAGAGAGGGGGTGCTGGGGGGGCAGAGTCCCCTTTCCCAGATGGGGAAACTGAGGCTTGGAGAGGGCATCTGGCGCAGCTGCCAGCAGTGGCGTCTCCCGTTGGCGTCGGTGACAACGGGGGGCGGTGCGCGTCCTCAGGGGGTCCCGGATGGGGCTCCCGCGCCTCCCGCCTGTCATTTGCGGCCCGCACTCGCGCATCGCTCCCCTGCTGCCGCCTCCCAATAGCCCCACGCCGGCGGAGGGCCTGGGCTGGCGCCGTAGCCCCAGGGATAGTCATGAGTCACTGCTGACGCTTTGCCGGAACGATAGATGTGCACCTGAGAAAATCTGCGACTCTTGTGACCGAAAAGGAGAGGACCGTTTGTATATTTACCGACGGTTTGCACACCTAGGGCAGATCAAGCACCTCTCTATGCTTCGTTTTAGTAGTCTTTTTTTTTTTTTTTAAAGATTTATTTTATTTTAATTGAGACAGAGAGAGAGAATTAAAGGGGAGAGGTCAGAGGGAGAAGCAGGCTCCTCTCAGAACAGGGAGCCCGATGCGGGACTCGATCCCGGGACTCCAGGATCACGACCTGAGCCGAAGGCAGTCGCTCAACCAACTGAGCCACCCAGGCGCCCCGTTTTAGTAGTCTTTAAAGTGGATGTTGCGTATGTCTATTGGACTGAGGAATAGGCCCTTTTCTAGCTGAGAAGTTCTGTGTTCCAATAGGGGCATACCTGGGAGCCCCGCCACCATTTTTCTTGCCTCAAATTGTCCCATCCCAGAATTGCAAGTGATGGGGTTTCAGGCTAATGTTTATTCAGTGTCATCTCTTCGTTCTTGGAGCACCTTCTAGATGCCAAACCTTAGGTTGCCTATAAGTGATCCTGTCAAAACGTCTGTCAGAGCCTGCTCTTCTCTGTTAAAAACCCACCACTGGCTCTCCTTTTCACTCAGAGTAAAAGCCACATTTTTTAAATGGCCTTTGTGACTCGGGTCTCTTGCTAATTCTCTTTTCTCATTTCTTGCTTTCTTTCTCCTTTCCTCTCTGCCCTCCAGCCCCACTGGCCTCCTTGCAGTTCCTCTAATCTCCCCTTTTCCCCCCACCAAGAGCCTTTGCCTTTGCTATTCCTTTTGCAAGAATGCTCTTCCCCCAGATATCTGCCTGGCCCAGTCCTTGATATCCTTCAAGTCTTTGTTTATTTCTTAATAATATCTTCTCTAACCATACTGATACGTTTTGTTCTGTTTTTTAAGTAGGCTCTATGCCCAGTGTAGAGACCAACATGGGCCTTGAACTCATGACCCTGAGATCAAGACCTGAGCTGAGGTCAATAGTTGGGCGCTTAACCAACCGAGCCACCAGGCACTCCTCTAATCAATCTGTTTTAAATTGCAACCCCCAGAAAACTCCTTAACATCTTCTATGTTTCTTCTTATCATTGTTTTAAGATACTAGGTATCTTGTTTAGAACACATGTTCTAAGGGGTGCCTGGCTGGCTCACTTATTAGAGCTTAGGACTCTTGATCTTGGTGTTGTGGGTTCATACCTTACATTGGGCATAGAGATTACTAAAAAAATAAAATCTTAAGAGGTGCCTGGGTGGCTCAGTCGTTGGGTGTCTGCCTTCAGTTCAGGTCATGATCCCAGGGTCCTGGCATGTAGCCCCACATTGGGCTCTCTGCTCCGTGGGAAGCCTGCTTCTCCCTCTCCCACTCCCCCTGCTTGTGTTCCCTCTCGCTGTATCTGTCAAATAAATGAATAAAATCTTTAAAAATAAATAAAATCTTAAAAAAAAGAGAGAACACTTATTTTAAGAAGGCGGGGTTTTGGGGCCCCTGGGTGGCTCAGGGGGTTAAGCCTCTGCCTTTGGCTCAGGTCATGATCTATAGCCCTGATTCGGACTCTGCTCAGCGGGGAGCCTGCTTCTCCTTCTCCCTCTGCCTGCCTCTCTGCCTACTTGTAATCTCTTTCTCTCTGTCAAATAAATAAAATCTTTAAAAAAAAAAGAAGGCAGGGTTTTTTTCATTCACTGCTGTGCTTCTGGTATCTGGAACAAGTGCAGAACATAGTAGTACACAGTAAATGTTTGTTGAATGAATGGGTAGACGCCTCCTTACCCAGAAGAATATTTCATGTTTACTGGTAACGATAGGCAAACCAGGGTGATCAGTCAGGGTTAAGATAAGGAGAAGGAGGTGGGAAGCTGGCTATAGGAGCTGAGAGGAAGCCTGGGGGGGAATGAGGATTGGGGGGGTCACCATAGTCGTATCTTGAGGATGAATAGATTGGGGAAGAATATGTTCGGGATAAGGAGTCTCTGTGGGCACCTCCTAGTTCTGTTCTCCATAACAGTCTTCCGTGGTGTCCCCTGATTACCTGCCATTTCCTCTTTGGGAAAATGGAGTGGTCCTTTCTGCCAGTCTGCTGAGTTCTGCCAGGCTGGAAGCTCCTTTCTTCAGCAACTCTGCCCTTGATCTATTGTGATGGTGGCTGTTGTGATGTAGAAACCTCTGGTCTCCTAGGAACCCCGGAGGTCTGGCCACCATGGGTTGCCTAGTCTCCTGGCCAAGGTTGAAACTGGCCGTGCAGTGGGCTGACCCCTGTGCCCCACCCCCAGAGACATGCCAGCGTGGGTGGTGGGGCATTTCCTGGGATGGATGACCTGGATCCCATAGCCATCGTAGTCCTGTTTGAGGAATGGGACCCTCAAACAGAGAGCAGCCAAGATGATCAGGCAGGTCTGTGCTTGGGGCTCTTTGCTGCTATTGGTCAGGGACTCAACTGCCATTCACAGGGGGCCCAGAAAATGGGCAACTCACATGGCTGTGCTTCGTGTCCCAGCTGGGCATTTGGGCAGGGGAAGAGTTAAAGTAAGATAGTGACTCTGTAGAGCCTGAAATGTGATTTTACTACATTCTTGCCACTTTCTCCACCTTTCTAGAATTGTTCCTTCCCTAATGCTATTTTCATTTCTCCCAATAGTTTAGCTGTTGGAGTGTTCAGAGTGGGGGGGGGGGGGGATGAGGGGATCAAGCCCCAGAAATGGCTGATATCCCACACTGCCCAGCCGCGGGGGGCGGGGGGAGGCCAGGAGACTCCTCTCTTTTAACGAAACTTCATCCTGCTCAGTTTGCAGATTTCCAGGGGAGCCCAGCAACGTGGCCAGCATGGCCTCTGAAGACATTGCCAAGCTAGCAGAGACGCTTGCCAAAACCCAGGTGGCTGGGGGACAGCTAAGTTTCAAGGGCAAGAGCCTCAAACTCAACACTGCAGAGGATGGTGAGTTCCTGCTTGGGCTGGCCCAGGAGAGGAAAGGGAGGGTGTGAATGACCACTTACTCTTACTCGTGTTCAGACTTGTTTAGCTACGTTATCACGTTTGTCCTAGTAGCTCTGTGAGATATCTTCGGGCCCATCTCACAGTGAGGCTCGGAGGTGATATGTCCACAAGCACATATGGGAAGGAAGCACCAGCTTCTCTGCTGGTCGCCATGTTTTTGGAGGCCATCCTTGCTGGTGACAGCTTAGGTTGGCAGGTGGGAAGGGCTCCTTTATGTCTTAGAGGGAGGGGATAGTAAACAAGGAGGGGCCACAACAGCAGTATGAGGATATAGCCCCTGACTTAGTACTTCAGACCTTTACCACCATGATCCCAGGCTGGGCTGGGATTACTGGTTGCCTTCCCCAGAGGTAAGACCCTGTTGGAGGTCTGGTCCGTGCAGCTGAACGCCCCTGGGAGAGGGATGGATGTTCTTGTCTGTGTAGAGGAATGAGGACTGGAGGGAATTAGGAACCAGAATGCAGGCCCTGCCTTTTCATCCGTAGCCAGAGCCTGGCTAACACTGGTCAAACCTGAATGCCCTGGCGTTTGGAAGTGAAGGCACCTACGTCAGTACCTGGCAGCCTCTTGAGGTTTGGGCCCAACCAGGGAAACCGGTCTGGACTTGTCTGCTTGTCAGGGAGAGCAGGCAGGCTTGCTGTCCCCCACTGCTCAGACGCCGCTTGAGTCCTTGGGTTGCTGGGAGCATGGCCGTGCACATTCCTTATATCTCTAAGGGGCCTTAAAATTTGTAGAGCTCCTCCCATGCTCTTTTTACTTTCGATCATGCATCATCCCAGGGGGGGGGGGGGGTGGAAATGTTACCATTTTATAAAGAAGGAAAAACGATTTGGAAGACCTGACTTGCCCCAGGTCATGCAGCTGGCACAGAGCAGAGCCAGGATTTTAACAGAGGTCCAGCTGAGTCCCTGTTCCTGTGTTTCTCGGTAGACATTCAGCTCAGTTTAGTAAAGGTGAATTTGCTATGAAGTGCCATTCACTGAATGCTGAGTCGGCAGTCTTAAGTGCCACGCAAATAGTATCTCAGTTTCTTTTCCCAAAAGTCCTTGAGGTGGGTTTCATCCCCAGTTTATAGATTGGAAAATGAAAGCCCAGGAAAGCGATCGGACTTGCCTAAGGACTCAGCTAGAAGCAGCGGAGCTGGAATTAGAGCTCAAGCTTGTCTAGCCTTAAAATCCGGGCAGATCGCGACTTCACCAGCCCAGGCTGGACAAGCGCCTCCGTTCTGTAGGTCACCGGGGATGCCCAGCTTACAGCCCCAGCCTCTGGGAGCTCCTGTCCTGGAGTAGGAAGGGAGGTACTCAGATAACCACCGGGGGGGCAGAAGGTGAAGGCTATTCTGAGCGACATGAACAGAAAGCTGTGGGAAGTTCAGAGACGGAAAGGGATCACTTCTAGTTTCAGGGGGCCCCAGAAGTCTCCATGGGTGAGGTGATGTTCGAACTATCCTTGAAGGGGAGAGGGCGCTGGAGGCAGGGAGAGCCACGTGAGTTAGGCACAGGAGCTGAGACACACAGGGTGGGCTTGGAAGAGAAGAAATCAGGATGCTGGAGGGAGCCCAGTGCAGAGCCCCTTGAATGCTGTGCTAGGGAGCCCGGCGGCCGAATCCTGGTTCCAGAAAGGGCCTCCGTCTTGGCTGCGAGTGAGCCGGCCCAGTCAGGAGAGGGCACGGACCTGTGTGAGGAAGCCATGAAACTGATGATGAGAACAAGGCTCTTTTCTCTCCCCAGTAAGTCATGTAAGGACCAAGGAAAGGCCTTTCTGCTTCTCCTTGGCTGCACGGTGAACACCTGTGTGAGGTGGTGGAGGAGGCCGAGAGCAAGCTCTGCCGCTCGGCCTCCTGACCGCTGGTTGTGCAGCGGCGGTGGGCGCAGCTCTGGCCAGTGTTTGAGTTCCACAGAACTCCATTTGGGGGCGCCTGGGGGGCTCAGTCATGAAGCATCTACCTTCGGCTCAGGTCATGATCCCAGGGTCCTGGGATCGAGCCCCGCGCGGCTCCCTGCTCCGTGAGGAGCCTGCTTCTCCCTCCCTCCCTCCCCCTGCTTGTGTTCCCTCTCTTGCTCTCTCTCTCTCTGTCAAATAAATAAGTAAAATTAAAAAAAAAAACTCCATTTGGATCGAAAACAAATGAGAGAGGCCACCCAGTGGTGGTCCCCCCCTTCCCGTCCCTGCTTGTCCCATGTTGGTGCTTTTTCTTTCAGCTCGAGTTGTGTCTGTCACTCTCCCTAGGGCTGAACTCATGCTTGTGTCACTTGTATGGCAGAAGTCTTCCCTTGGGGCCCTGGCATCTCTGTTGCCTGGCTCTTTAGGACTGCCCAGACATCCCCATGAGCAGCTGTCCTCCCTCCTTGTTCACCTGGCCAGTCTCTGGATGCTGGAGGGGCTCCGTTTTAGAGCAGGTCATCCAAAGGGCTGAGAGATTATTCAGCCCTCGCACAGCTGGGACCCGGGGTGGGGAGGGATTGAGGGGCTTCCTGCGGGGGTACGGGGCGGGGGAGTGCTGCATAAAGTCTATGGTTGTGCACGGAAGCAAGGATTCGGAGAGGAGCACATGGGTAGAGTTTTAGACCAGTCTGAAACCCAGCTCTGCCCTTTTCCTGAATTTCTGGGCAGAATTGCTTCATTCCTTTAAACCTCAGCTTCCCCTTCTAGAAAATGGGAAGCTCGTACCTGTCCAGCCTTCCTGGTTGTGAAATGAGAAAAGAAAAATGAATGCTGGTCACCACCTTCTGGCTGTGTGACCTCAGTAGGCATGTACGCACTCTCTCTGTGTCTCAACTTCATTCTGAAATAGCTGTAACAGTAACCAGGTGTGCGGGAGAATGCTAAGCACTCCTCTCCAATGCTGAGCGTGGTAGTGAGCGGAGGCAAAGTTGCGGCTGGAGCTCATGACCCAGTGGGGGGTGGGTGTGAACCAAGTCTCCACGTAATGACAAGTAATCACTCAGGAGAGTGTAAAATTGCAGCAGGCAGCGTCTGCGGGGAGACCAGGGCTGTGAAACCTGCCAAGCAGGATCTGACCTGCCTGGGAATTCAGCAGGGGTTCCTGGGGAGGTGCTGCTGGCTGCTGGCGGCCTCAGCCTCGGGAGGGAGGCACGGGCAGAGGCCCCCCTGGGACAGCTTTTCTGCAGGCTCCTTACAGGTTGCAAATCACCTCGTTTCTGAAACCCTTTCTGTGGCCTTTGTCACCTAAAGGTCAAGTCCAACTTTTCTCTCCTGTACACATCTCCGTCTCTTCCCCACCACCCCACCCCACTCTGTCTTGTGCCGGCCAGGCTAGAGGGATTTTGTCTCATGCATCTTGTGTGTTCTTGTTTAGGTTGTAAAACTAACACGTGCTCATTATAGAATACAGAAACATTGAAAGAAGGCAAAAAGCCCACATCTTTATTATCTCACACCCCAGGATACAACTACTATTTTGGTGCTTTTTTTCTAGCTTTTTTCCTAACCATAGCTGAGTTCCCCTATTTTTTCTTTCTTTATTTTTTACTTTCACAATTAGTATCATAATTAGTTTTTTTTTTAAGATTTTGTTTGACACAGAGAGATCACAAGTAGGCAGAGAGGCAGGCAGAGAGAGGGTGGGAAGCAGGCTCCCTGCTGAGCAGAGAGCCCGATGTGGGGCTCGATCCCAGGACCCTGAGATCATGATAGAAGAGGGCTGAAGGCAGAGGCTTAACCCACTAAGCCACCCAGGCGCCCCTCTAATTTTTTTTCTAACCATAGCTGAATTCCCTTTTTCTTTCTTTCCTCCTCTTTCTTTTTTTCACAATTAGGATCATAATTAGAGAGACTTTATTTTTTTTTTAAATTTTGTTTATTTGTTTGACAGAGACAGTGAGAGACAGAGACAGTGAGAGAGGGAGAAGCAGGCCTCCCGCTGAGCAGGGAGCCTGATTCAGGACTCAATCCCAGGACCCTGGGATCATGACCTGAGCCTAGGGCAGATGCTTAACAACTGACCCACCCCGGCGCCCCAATTAGAGATACTTTAAAAGCTGCTTCATAACCTGATACATTAGGAATAAATTGAGCGGTTAATGGAAAAGCACAGAATCACCCGTAATTGCAGCACCTAGAGATAAAATTGTTTTAACATTGGGTTTCTATCCTTTTAGACCTTGTGGGGTGGGTGTGTGTGTGTGTAAGGTAGAATATATAGCATTTTATTTCTTTATTTTTATTTTTTTATGTGTTTTTTAATAGGTATAACATTTTGAAAGTGTGATCAGACCAAACACTTAGGAAAAGACCTCATTTTTCACTTGCACTATGACATGAATATTTTCCAAGTCAGGTAAACACCTGTGTCACCATTCATAATGACATCAGTGGAACTATATAATGTACTCCAGTGAATTAACCTGTTCTCCATGTTTAGCTTGTTTGGAATTTTTCATCATAACAAAAACAACACAGTAATGAATGCCCCACACGTGAATGATGTAACACTGAGAGCCTTTATGCTATTGTACCTGCTGGTCCTCTCGCTTGGATGCCATTTCCCTGCTTGGCATCACACACTCCTTGTGCAGGGAGGCTCCACACACACAACCATAAGGCTCCCCAAGCCCCTTCTTTGCCCTATGTGGTTTCTTTCCTCCTTTGGCTCCCAAGCCTTCCATCCGAGCCTGTTTGAACACTCAGTATAGAGGAAGTTGCTTTGTAGTCGTGTCCCCTGCTAGACTCAGAGCCCGCCTGATTCTCCTTTGCAAGCCAGGGCCCAGGACGCAGCAGGCATATTTTTACTATTGGAATTGTGAGTGACGAGGTCATGGCCGGACTCTGTTCTGCCTCAGCTGTTCGCGACTCCCCAGATCTAAGTTTCTGTTCTTTGGTCCTTTGCAGCCAAAGACGTGATTAAAGAGATTGAAGACTTTGATGGTTTAGAGGCTCTGCGCCTGGAGGGCAACACGGTGGGCGTGGAGGCAGCCAGGGTCATCGCCAAGGCCTTGGAGAAGAAGTCAGAGTTGAAGGTGAGATCTGCATGGTGAGCAGGTCCAGACTTGTTGGGGCCACCACATCCCCTGCCCTATGTCCAGAATCTTCTAGGTCCTGCTTTGCTAGTGGTCACCATGAACAGCTCCCCTTCCTCTGGCCTTCCCAGAGCTCACAGCCCTGGCCAGGGCCCCTCTCCCTGTGTGATGTGTCCATTTGGATCCCCCATTAACAGACAGGAGTGTCAGAGGTTTAGGTAACACGCATGAAAGATAAAGGCAGAAGCAGCAGAACTGGACAGAGAGAGCCTTCAGCTAGCATTGCTGATTTGGCATCTATGAGGAGGGAAGGGCACAGAATTGGGCACCAGAGCCTTGGACTATGGGGCCTTTCTGGCAAGCACTGAGCCTTCCCAGCCGGGAGCTCCAGAGCAAAGATTGCCCCTAGAAGAGTTGTGTGTTGGGCACAAGTGGCCGGGCCTCCGCTCAGACGCTGGGGTGGATTTGGGTGGGGTACTGTGCTCCCCACGGCTGAATGGCAGGTTCTTTCTTGAAGGTTAGATGCAAGTAGTGTTCCTCTTTGGCCGATGCAGGGATCTTTCTATTCTATTGTGTCCTAAAGGGGATCCCACCAAACAGCAGTCCCTCGAGATACTGTGAGAAGAGTTGGGATATCAGGTGTTTCTTTCCTTTTTAAAAAAGATTTTATTTATTTAGTTGATAGAGAGATCACAAGTAGGCAGAGAGGCAGGTGGGGGGTCGCAGGGAGCAGGCTCCCTGCTGAGCAAGAGCCCGACGCGGGGCTCGATCCCAGGATTCTGAGATCATGACCTGAGCCAAAGGCAGAGGGTTAACCCACTGAGCCACCCAGGCGCCCCTGGATAGCAGGTGTTTCAAATGTCAGGAGGGTGTCCTTGCGTGCTCTCCGCTCCCGGGAATCTTGGTGTATAGCAGCACATTAAAGCCTCTGCAGAGGCATGAGGGGGGAGACCCGGTTTTCTGACTGCAAATGGTGCTCAGTGCATGCAGGGCATGTGTCCTCAGTCGTTGGGGCATCTCAGATAAGAAAGACTGGGTCTGTTTGTAAGTAAGGGGAACCGAGGCTCAGAGGAGCTGAGCAGCCCCCAGGATCCTGATGCTTATCAGTAAGGCATGCGGCACACTCCGGAGTCTGGTGCTCTTTCTGGCCCCACTGTGCTTGCTGAAGGGAAGGGATGCCGGGCCAGGGCCGTCGGAGTGGATTTGCCTCGTGAGGACCTGGAGCTGGCTCGCAGGGTGGCCCTTACCGTTTGTTTCCTCAGGAAGATCATGGTCAGGTTGATAGCCAAGGCAGTGGTGTATCTTCTCTTCTGCCCGAGGCCTGTCATTTCCCTGAGCAGACACTGGGACATTTTCCTATGAAAAAACTCAACCTTTCTCAGTGGCCAGTGAAGGGCAGGAACAGAGGAGGTGTGGCCTGGGCCTGGAGGCCGCAGGAGCTGAGATTTGTCGTCTGAGGGTCCGGGTTCAAGCCCAGTACCACCACCTTGGCTTCTGGGGCCTTGCACCAAATTCCGCTCTGAGTCCCGGCTCCTTTCTGGGCCCTGTGAGGTTGCCGTGGTGAGCAGATCCAGGCTTGTGTCACGAGAGAGCATGGCCGTGCATTGTGTCATCCCGTGCAGGCCTAGGGCCTGAAGTCACCCCACCCCCGCGGGGTCAGGGCCAGGGCAGGTGGGAGCTGCCCTTGACCGCAGGAGTGCTCTGGCCAGGGCGCTGGCGCCAGAGAAGATGCTCCCTCTCCCGCTGAAACACAGACACAGGTTAGGCCTTGATAGACGAGGGAGGTGAGGTCCAGGGCCACATGTGTCAGTAGGGGGCTGGGACTGGGGCCAGGTGACAGCCCAGCCTCATAGCTGCTCTGCGGTAACTGCTGCTCACTTAGAGATTGTTGAGGCCAAAAGCTGTATTCGAGAGATGGGATAGTGGGGGTCCGAGATGGGGAGTAGAGAGTGGCAGGCCTGGAGTCGGGTTAAGTCAGGATCGGAACCTCGTCCTTGTGCCCCAAACCCCCGTGCCGGCCGTTGGTCCATCAGAGTCGGGTTGGGGAAGCTTCTGGGTGAGATGCCGGTTGTCAGGGGTTCCGGGGCTCGGGCTGTGGCTGCCGTCGCAGCGCTGAGCACCTGCATTCAGGTGTACCTCATGCAGACTGTCCCCTGAGGCTCTGTGTGTGTGTGATTTGCTTTACTGAAGGCCTTGAGATTCTACAGAAATCCGTTTGCCTGGTACTTAAGGTTGAATTTAGTCCATACATTTCAAGGACTGGATTTTCAGGGGAAAGTCGCTTTCTCTGGCTTCGATCAGTCCCAGGTTTGGCCCAGGAGAGGCTGGAGCTGCCAGAGTTGGAGGGTAGGGCTGTGTGTTTAGAGACTAAGCTGCTGGCCTGCATGGTCACACGGTCTAGCCATAGGGCCACCACTTTTGTGGCTTCACCTAATATTTTCTTTAAATCAACTCCCTTTGATGTAATTTAAAAGCAAACATGATCCCTCCTATAAATGGAAAATGATATTCCCTACCATAAAGATGACAGAATAGCGTTATTAAATTCTAGTCATCTAAAGGTTGTCACCTGAAGCTTCTGGGCATGAGGCCTGCTCCCCCTTTGTTCAGAAGGCAGACGAGCCAGAAGTGGAGAGGTGGGAAAATCCACCAGCCCCAAGGCAAGACCACCTTCTGGAGGTGATCAGAAGGGTTGGAAAGAGTCTTGAGGGGCGCCTGGCTGGCTCAGTCAGTAGAACAGGGGACTCGTGATCTCGGGATCATGAGTGTGAGTCCTATGTTGGGCAGAGAGATTACGTTTAAAAAAAAAAAAAAGCCTTAAAAAACGAGTAACTTCCTCGCTGCCAGTTCCCCCATATTGCTTGCTTACCGCCTCTGCCACCCAAATCTGGTCACGTGTCGCTTGGGCCCACAGTGTATGGGAAACCGGTTTTAGAAACAGGGAGTCTGGCGTATTGGCCCTGGTCCTGCCACTGGCCTGCCTTGGGGCCTGGGGCCAGTCTCTTCCTTCTCAGCTGGGTTTCTCCTGGAAAACGAGAGGATTGGTCAGATCAGTGTTTTCCCCACACTTCTGCTGAGCTATATGTGGCCTTTGGGGGCCTTCAGGTACCCCCAGCTTCAGCCAGAGCTGGACCAGCTTTTTGCTGAGGAAACCCAACTTTAGAAGTATTGTAATGCTCAGCAGTCCGTGGCCAAGGATGAGCCCTGCAGGCCACCTCTGCGGGGCTCCACTGACTCTTCTCTTCCTCCTCCTTCCAAAGCGATGCCACTGGAGCGACATGTTTACCGGGAGGCTGCGGTCCGAGATCCCGCCAGCTCTGGTAGGTGCACCGGGCCACTGTTCCCCTCCTCTGGGCCCTGCGACCCCTTTAGCACCTCCCAGGTCTGTTCTCACACCTTGTCTACGTGGTGGGGGGCTGAGACGCTGAGGGGAAGCCAGGCAAGTGCAGCATCTACCTGTGTCCTGACAGGCAGGTGGGTGTCCAGGCGGTGACAGAGCCAAAGGGTAGGGGCCGGGCCTCTGGGGACTCGGGGCCCAGTCACAGGCGGTGCAGCAGAGCCCCGGGATCCCAGGGTTCATTCCTGAGCTTTGTGGCTCTCACTCCCGCCACTCTTATCCCTCTTGTCTTTGCACTTCCGCGTTCTCCCTCACCCCGCCCCCCGTCTTCCTCTGGGCCCCCCCCCTTCCTCCATACCACTCTTTGCTTTGCTTCTCCTAGTAGGTGGCTTCCAGCCGCTCTGTTTTCCATTTCCCCATTCCTGGGACTCAGCTTGGCTTGGGTCTGGTTCCTAGCCTGGGGGGGCGGTGCTGGCCAGGAGTGTCACGGAGCAGATTGTGGCTGGCCTGGGGCTCAAGGGAAAGAGGCAGGGCTGGTAATAGGCAGCCTCTCAGTAACATGGGGCCCAGCCTTCAGGGTGAGATTCTTGGTCAATTATTAGCATGAGTGTCTGTGTTACTGGGTCTCTCAGCCTGGTTGTGCTGGGGGTGCCTTCTTAGACCTCCATGCCTCCAGCCAGCACTGTGGTTCCCGAGGTGCCCAAGGACCACCTTCATTTCTAAAGCACCTTAGTCCCGGGGCACCTGGCTGACTCCAGCGGTAGAGCAAATGGTTCCATCTCCGGGTCAAGTTCAAGCCCCATGTTAGGTGTAGAGCTTACATTTAAATGAATATATTAATTAATAAGCTAATAAGTTACTATAATGATGATGATGCACCTTAGTCTAGGAAATAACTAAGGGTCATTCAAGGAGTGACAGGTGCCCTAATGGGGACCCCAGAGGGAAGGCTCCTCTGTTGGGGGATTGAGGAAGCCCTTCGGGAGCCGGTTCTGTTACCAGCCTCCAAGGGTGAACAGAAGTAGGTGAAGGGAGGATTTAGGGTGTAGGTTAAGTAAATTCATTTGGGCGTTTGTATGTAAAAGGATTTAAAGTTAGAAGAGGGGGGTGAAGAAAATGTACTTGGGAGATAGGAACTATGGGCCCTATGCACATTGTTTTTCCTGATTTTTAACATTTAAATTTCTCTATTTTTGAGGGAGGTATTTTTTTTTTTAAGATTTTATTTATTTGACAGAGAGAGACAGTGAGAGAGAACACAAGCAGGGGGACTGGGAGAGGGAAAAGCAGGCTTCCCGCCAAGCAGGGAACCCGACGCGGGGCTCGATTCCAGGACCCTGGGATCATGACCTGAACCGAAGGCAGACGCTTAACAACGGAGCCACCCAGGTGTCCCTGAGGGAGGTATTCTTATCTCCACATTACTGACGACAAGAGTGAATCTTAGGAAGGGAGCAAGAGAATTTGGGGTCAGGGAAAGACAGGGCAGACACAGAGGGTTTCCTCAGCTCTGGCTGCCTGAGGGAGGCCAGTGGGGCCAGGTGACAGGGGCTGGGCTTTCTGTGGGCAGGGGCAGCCAGAGAATGGCCCTCCGTTGCTGAGACAGTAGTGGGGAGGACAGTGGAAAGTGCATCAGCTGTCCTGTTCATGGCCGAGGCAGGGAGAGTATCTCCCATCCCCGACTCTGTCCACTGGGAACCCCGTGCAGGATGCACGCCCAGCCCCATTTTTGCCCCTAGTCTCTGGCAGGGCCTCCCGTCCCCGCCCATCTCTCCTGGGGAGCTGTAGATATCCCCAGCCCAGCAGGTTCCCGGGAGAGCTTAGCATCCTGCCACGTTGGTCTTGGGCTGTGGCTCCGAGATAGGCGCCCATCTGCCCAGTCACCACTAGGAACCCGGGGGCGTCAGTGGGGCCGGCCTCCTTGCTGCACATGTGCTGAGGTACAGCTTCTGCACGTCTCCTTCCCTCTGTGGGACCTAGAACCAACCTGAGGCTCTGTTTGCTCCCGTCTCCCACCACCCTGGCCAGCCAGCTTCCTCCTCTGCTGCCCGGATCACTGTCTCCCACTCCTGGGCCTGCTCTCGGCCTCCAGTCTGCCCTCCTCAGGTTTGGGGGATGTTCTTCTGCAGCCTTCCCCCACATCAAAGCCTTCAGAGCTCTCAGGCTCAGGTTCATAGTCCTTGGCCTGACCTCCAGGGCTCTGGCCTGATCGGATTCCTCTTTCCTTCCAGCTTCAGCCTCTTCTGGAGTCCGCTCCTTGTCTCTGGACACACAGTGTGCTGCCTCACGCTTTTGTTTCTCTGTTCATGTTTGTACTGTTGGCTGGAATCACATGTTCAGTGACTGACTCTCATTCAGCCTGAGCTCAAGTGCCCCCTCCTCCAGGAAGCTTTCCCCGACCACCCCCACGTATACTAGACCCCACACCCCACCTGAATTGGGAGCCGTCTTCAGGGTTTCTGGCCCTGGGTATAAAATAGGGACAGTCTGTAGTGAAATGGTCTGTGTCTCTGCCCGGGTGCCCCCCGAGAGCAGGGGGGCCTGGCATAGAAGCTGCCCCTGGGAGCTGTCTGTGAAACTGAGCCGAACCTTCTCTGTGTCCAGACCTCACTAGGGGAGGGACTCATCACTGCCGGGGCGCAGCTCACGGAGCTGGACCTGAGCGACAACGCCTTCGGGCCCGACGGCGTACGAGGCTTTGAGGCCCTGCTCAAGAGCTCCGCCTGCTTCACCCTGCACGAGCTCAAGCTCAACAACTGTGGCATGGGCATCGGCGGCGGCAAGGTGGGTGCGGCGGGCCCCCCCCACGTCCCCACCGGCCCTCCCTTTCCCTCCCTCCCTGCCTGCCCGCTGTCCTGCTCTCCTGCTGTGTTGGAGCAGGAAGTATGTGCCTGGGGCCACCATCTGGGATGGCTGGCCTGGTGTTTTTCTCTTCAGAGGAGAAAGGCCTCAAAGGCAGCAGCCTGTGGCCAGTGGGGAGAGGAGGCGGAGGCCTGGAGGGTGGGGTTGCCTAGCAACCATCCCCAGTTCTCCGTCGCCTTGGCAACACAGAGGCAGTGTCGCATAGGCTGACCTCGCTGGCTCTGCAGAGCACTGGGCTGGGGCGTCCCAGACCTGCTGTGCCCTCAGACCAGCGGCCAGAGCCAGCGAGGCCCGGCGTGTGCGTGGGGGAGGGCGCCCAGGAAGAGAAGCCGATTAGGCCCGGCACAGCTCACCTTTTTCCTGGTGCCTCCCCCATCCTGCCAGCCGGTCGGGCTGGTCTGTGCGGAAAGGCGTCTCTTTTCTTCCCGGAGCCTGCACTGAGGGAGCCCAGCCTAGCTGATTCTCTTTTTCCGTCCATTCTGGCTCCTTTAGGCCCAGCCACTAGAAAGGCCAATTCCCGTCCTCCCTGTCCCCACTCACATTCTGCGTGTTCTGACCAAAAGGAGAAAAGGGCTGGGACACGGGACCTACAGCGACTGGGGACGTCTTCTCTTTGAAGATGTCTTAAATGCATTACCCTAATTCTCCCACCCACACCAAAAAGGGGGCGATGCTCTTCCCAGTTTTCTACTTAACTGGATTTGAGGTTAGAGACCTTAGGTCAAGTCCTCAGATGGCATTGCTGGGGTGGGACGCATGTGGGATTTGAACCTGCTTCCGGGCCCGTCAGAGCAGCAAGAGGAGCCTGTGTTGTGCTTGTGGTGCCCCAGCCTGAGGAGCCAGAGCGGCCTCCCCTGCAAGGGGTGCCTGCTGCCTCTTGCCCCTTGGGAGGGAAAGCCAGGGTGTGCCCCTGGGGGGCCCCGCCAGCCCCGCGCTCCCCACCCCCGTCTAATTGGGCAGTAAGCTGTGCACGTGTGTGAGGACATTAAAATGTAGGCGTCAGCACAGAAAATAGGTCCAGCCCACCCTAGAGCAGGGCGTGCTGAGGGAGCTGGAGACGTGCCTGGAAAGTGCCCCAGCTTTACCGTCGGCTCTTCTCTCCTGCTTGGCCAGCCAGGGAAACTGAGGCTCCTAGAGCTGCCTGGGGCTGGTCGTAAGCCTCGCCTTTACTCAAGAACGTGGCATGGCTCAGGGAAGAAGACTGTGAACCCTGCAGCCAGAGGAGCCTCCTCCTCCAGAGGGGAGTTCAGCCCAGCTCAACTCTGGAATTTTTCTTTTTTTTTAAGATTTTGTGTATTTATTTGACAGAAAGATAGGACAAGTAGGGAGAGCAGCACGCTAAGGGAGAGGGAGAAGCAGGCTGTCTGCTGAGCAGGGAACTCGATGTGGGGCTCGATTCCAGGTCCCTGGGATGATGATGACCTGAGCCGAAGGCAGACACTTAACTGAATGAGCCACCCATGAGCTCTCCACTCTGGAATTTGATTTATACTTGTCTTCACTGCCCTCACTCTGCTTCAGTGAGACCCTCTTGTCGCATCTTGTGGGTGCTGGCCTTGCTGACCTGTGCCTCCGGGCAGCTACAAGTGCCAGGGTCTCAGGGTCCCACAGAATCTTCCCTCCAGCTGGAATGCATTTGCTGTGGCCTGTGTGTCACACACATGGGAATTGGAGGGGCCCAAAGGATTCACTGGGAGTGAGTGAATCTCTCCAGACCCAAGAGTCCCCAGGTTGGACTCTCGTAGGCGCTGTGGCCTCACCATGGTGGCCCCAGAAGGAACTGGGGAGAATGGGATTCCCTGGTATGGTTGGCTCCCACCTTCTCAAAGGTTCCTTAGGAGGCTGGTTTACGGAGCAAATCCACAGTCTCTGCACTGAGCATGTGCATGACCCCCAGGAGTCGGGCTGGTGGTCGCCCTTCTGGCCTCCAGGGACGGAGAGCTGTGCAGTCAGGCTGAGCTGGCTGCCACTTGGAGCTCCCCTGCCCATTTGCTGTGGGGCCTTGGCCGGTGCAGTTATTTCTCTGAGCCTCGGCCTCCTTGTTTATAGAGTCAAGCCAATACCACGTGCTTCCTAGGTTCAATTTGTGGTTCAAATGAGAAGGTGTGAAAGTACCTTTATTGAGAGTGCTGGTGATCTAGAAGATGCTCTACAAACATTGCGTCTCTCCTGCGCTGCTTGTGAATCTGTCCCGTTTTATTTACCATGGTCTCTGGGTCCCAGCAACCAGCCAACAGATACCTGTTGGTGTCACCCAGGTCGAAGCTGTCTCCTGACACCAGCCCAGCCACACGGTGTGTGTCGGATGAACAAGACAGGGCCCTGGTCTCGGCCAGCTCCCCTTTGGGCAGCGGGCCAGAGTCTTCCATTCGTTTGGCAACTGTAGGAGCGTCTCTGTCCCTCTTTGAGCCTGCGGTTCTTCAGCTGGAAAGTGGGAGTCACCACGGTCCCCCCAACAGAGGGCTTCTGGCTGTACAGTGAGCTCCTTCCCCAGGAGCTGGCTTGCAGTTGACTTCTCCATGTTGGTGTCTCCCTTCCCTCTGGGTGTCCCCATCTCTCACCCGGGGCTACCCCACAGGGTAGTGGGACACACACATGGAGCCAGCTGTAAGGTGCTAGGCGCACGCGCAGTATGACATGGTGCCTATGAGTTCTTTGTCCCGGCGTCTGCCACCAGTAGGTGGCATGGGATGTCGAAAACCAGGGCTTCCTGCCTCAGGGCTGGGCCTCTCGCCTTCCCCCCCCCCCAGATCCTGGCAGCGGCTCTGACGGAGTGTCACCGGAAATCCAGTGCCCAAGGCAAGCCGCTGGGTCTGAAGGTCTTTGTGGCCGGCAGGAACCGTCTGGAGAACGACGGAGCCACTGCCTTGGCGGAAGCTTTCGGGGTGAGTGGCTCCTGCACTCCAGGCCCCGCCATGCCCCAAGGCAGGCTGAGCTTTGCAGGGTGACAGAGCTGGTGTGCATCCAGCCCAAGCTGATGGCAGCCCCTCCCCTCCTGGCTGCTGGATATTGTCAGCGCTGGGCCTATCCCTGGAGCTCGGGAGCCCACCACCCTACTCTGTTCCTTCTGCCTCTCATAGATCATTGGGACTCTGGAGGAGGTCCACATGCCACAGAATGGCATCAATCACCCCGGTGTCACAGCCCTGGCCCAGGCTTTCGCCATCAACCCCCTGCTGCGCGTCATCAACTTGAACGACAACACCTTCACTGAGAAGGGCGCCGTGGCCATGGCCAAGGTAAGGCAGGAGTGGCGGGGTCAGGGTAGAAGTAAACAGGTCTGGCTGCTGCCTTTTGAGCACCCCTCATCGGCAGGTGAGCACCTCTGCCCATCCACCAGGTATGTGCCCCGGCTATTTTGAACATTCCAGAGTGGGGCACATGTCACAGGCTCGCCTGTGCCGTATTTGGGCGTGTCCATACCGCCTCCCTCTGAGCTGCCTCTTTACATCCATCTGTTGGTGCTGGATTTGTTCTCGAGGCTGCATGGAAGGCTGCTCCAGCCCGTTTTTCTCATTGATTCTTTCGTCAGCTGTTGATTGAACTCTGTACCTGGTGCAGGCCAGGCAGAGTGGAATCAGACTGTGCCTCCAAGGAGCCCCTAGTTCAGGGAGGGAGGGGAGTGGCCAGCGAGAGCGCAGGGTCTGAATCCGACTGGCTGGCTGTCAAGACCTCACAGGGCCCCCCGCCCCACGAAAGGCTAGTCCTGCTGCTGTGGGGTGTTAGCAGAAATGTGTGCAAGTGTCGGGGAACACACAGGAAGTTCAAGTCAGACTTAGGGAAGACTTTCTGGAAGACGTCACGTTTTGGCTAAGTTGTATAGGGCAAACGGACTGTGGACAGAGGAGGGCGTTTTGGGCAGAGGGATCAGCAGCATGGGGGAGGCCCAGAGGTGGGAGGGAGCCTTGTCCCATTGGTCCTGTTTGAAACGACCAGGGTTCAAGGTGTGTCTGAAGGCTGGAGGAGGGGCGAGGGTGGGGGGCACCTTGCTAACTCGGACCTTGCTAACTCTGAGGCTCTCCCATGAGTAGTAGGCAGGCGTGTAGGGTTTTAAGTTGTGGGCTCAACTTGTTCAGATGTGCGCTTCAAGAAGAAGATTCTAGGGGCGCCTGGGTGGCTCAGTCCTTAAGCGTCTGCCTTTGGCTCGGGTCATGATCCCAGGGTACTGGGATCGAGCCCCACGTTGGGCTCCCTGCTCTGCGGGAAGCCTGCTTCTCCCTCTCTCCTTCCTCCTGCTTGTGTACCCTCTCTCACTGTGTCTCTCTCTGTCAAATAAATAAATAAAATCTTAAAAAAAGTAGAAGGTTCTGGCACAGACGTAGGGTAGAGGGAGGTTCGCCAGAGGCTGTGAGGGGTAAGAGCTGGTGAAGTACTGAGAAGCCAGGCGAGAGGGACGACGACAGTGTGGTGACCGACGGGGTGTGCCGTGGGCTCTCGGGGGGCCTGCCCCCTCACCCTGGCCTTCGCTTCCTCCCCGCAGACGCTGAAGACCCTGCGGCAGGTGGAGGTGATCAACTTTGGGGACTGCCTGGTGCGCTCCAAGGGCGCCGTCGCCATCGCAGAGGCCGTGCGTGGGGGCCTGCCCAAGCTGAAGGTGCCCGCGCCGCCCGCGTCTTCCCTCGAGGGGCCGGGCTCCCCGCACTCGGGGTTGCTGCCGTGGGGCCGGGGTAGTCTTGAAGGCCGGGTGCGCCTGGGTTCTCGGCTCAGTCCTTCCACACCTTCCCTCCCATGTTGTGCAGTTCCTGTCGCCTGTGTGCTGTGAGCCGGTTTCTTCATTTTTGAAAAGGGAGGAGGGAGCGATGAGGTCATGAGGGTACATCGGGAGAGAACGGACCGCGCGTCCGGCGCGCTGCGAGGGAAATGGCATTATTTTTATCGCGGGTGTTACTGTGCCTGGCTGGAGGACAGAGCCTGCCTTACCCTCCCTTGGGGAAAACAGGCTTCGCAGTAGGACCCGGACCCCTGTCCTATGGTTCTGTTTGCCTCTCTCTACTCCTTCCTCTTATTTTTAGGAGCTGAACTTGTCGTTCTGTGAGATCAAGAGAGAGGCTGCTCTGGCTGTTGCCGAGGCCGTGGCGGACAAGACCGAGCTGGAGAAGCTGGACCTCAACGGTAAGAGGGGTGGTGGCCTTGGCCCAGGCCTGCCAGGCGGGCCCTGCTGCCCCTCTTGAGCTTCCTTCCTCCTCTCACCCCCTCCCGGCCGTGAACAGGCAACGCGCTGGGAGAAGAAGGCTGCGAGCAGCTTCAGGAAGTGCTGGACGGCTTCAACATGGCCAAGGTGCTGGCCTCCCTCAGGTAGGGGGCTGGGAGCCGCGGCGCCTGTGGTTCTGCTCTTACTCGTTCCGAAACTGTTGTTTGAGCCCCTGCCTCTGCCTGGTGCTGTGCAAGGCATTAGGGGTGCGAGGAGAAGACAGCACAGGCTTCTGACTCAGTTCCCGCAGGACGGATGGGCAAGGAAAGTCAGGTTACCGTATGTTCAGCAAGGAGGCAGTAGGGCCTGAGAACGGTCCCCTTTGGTGCGGGTGAGGTGAGGAGGCTTCTGAAGGGATGAGCCTTGACCTGAGCTGACAGGCGAGATAGGGGAGCAGTGAAGTCAGGACGGCAGTGGGGGTGGGCTCGGGATTGTTCTTAAAATCAGACTTGGAAACAGTCTGGAAAGGAAGATGTTGATGCAAGAGTGGGGAGTTCTGGGTTTGCGGAGCCCACCTGGAGGGGGAGCAGGGGCCGGGGCGGCGGGGCTGCCTCCTCCGTCTGGATGGGAGTCAGTTTGGGCCATCAGCATGCAGTGCCCTCTGCCCTGCTAGCCCCCAGGTCCGCTTCATTCACCCGTCAGCCCCTCCCCCGTGTCCCCTCAGTGCTAGGCCTGTGCTGCTGCTGAGACTGGGGGCTCCGAGAGGGCCTCAAGAGGCTCACGGTCCCAGAAGCCCCCATTCCCCTGCCCCCCCCCCCAAGCGCAGCATCCGGGGGGCAGTGAGATACTGGTGGCACAGTCTTGGCATCTCAGCCTGGGCAGTGTTCCTGCCAAGCCCTGAGCCTCAGCTGTGACAGACCGTTTTTTTTCCTTTTCTCTGTTTCCCCAGTGGGACTGGGGCCCATGTGGGACAGGGATGAGATCTGGTTCTTCTGTGTTCTTAACATGGGCCTCCCCGGGGGAACAGTGGGCTCCCTGCTGACCCATGTGCCCCCCACCCCGGGAGCAGCGGCTCCCCCGCCCTCCGCAGGCTCCCTCCCACCTGCCCGGGGTCTGTGGGTTTGCGGAGCCAGGCCTCGGAGCCAACATAGGCCACTGGGCAGGGAGGGTCTGCTTTAGCCAACTCCCCTCTGCAGTGATGATGAGGGCGAGGATGACGAGGAGGAAGAGGAAGACGAGGAGGAGGAAGAGGAAGGAGAAGAAGAGGAGGAAGAGGAAGAAGATGAAGAAGAGGAGGAGGAAGATGAGGAGGAGGAGGAAGAGCCACAGCAAGGGCAAGGAGAGGAGTCCTCCACACCATCAAGGAAGATTCTGGACCCAAAGAGTGGAGTGAGTTCCTTGTCATTTGCCAGGATCAGAGCCCAGGCCCTCGAATGTGAAACCCTGAGACATCTTCACGGGGGTGGTAGGTGTGGAATCCACTTGAGTAAGCTGGGGTATAAACTGTTTTTGAATATGCACACCTGTGAGTAAAAGAACCCTTCCCGGTGTGGCTGTATTGGTCTCTGATCACACTCTCCCTAGCGCAGGCGTGTTTGCTCACTAGTGCGCCGCGGCGAGATTATAGCGTGTGTGGTGCGGCCGCGCTGTTTCTCCTGAAACACGTCTAAGTATCTCTGAAAGAATAGGGTAAAAAATCAGCACAAATAGAAACTCTTTTCCTAGGGCGCCTGGGGGGCTCAGTGGGTTAATAAGCCTCTGCCTTCGGCTCAGCTCGTGGTCTCAGGGTCCTGGGATCGAGCCCCGCATCGGGCTCTCTGCTCAGTGGGGAGCCTGCTTCTCCCTCTCTCTCAGCCTACTTGTGATCTCTTTGTCAAATAAATAAGTAAAATCTTGAAAAGAAAGAAAAAAAAATCTGTTTTCCTATCCATCTAGGTGACCCATAGGGACAGCCCCCCATTCTGGGGACTGTGGCCCAGCTGGGACACTTGGTGTCCCGTTGCCTCACTAAGAGGCTGATGTCGACAGGATGGCCGTCTCTTTCCTCGTAGACTCCCAAGTACAGCTTCTGGAGAACTACGGGTGGGACAGGGACCCCCACGCTTATGTTGAATTTCACTTTTTTCCCCAGTTTAGGAAAGCATTTCAGCAAATGGCTGGGCACTCAGTTTGTTGTCTGGGCATCTCTGGTTCTCGCCGATGATGCTTCCCTCGGCTGGACTCAGAGTTCCTGGCGGGGGCCCCTCTAGCCCCCACGCACCTCCTTTATCATTTCTGGGACATCATGTGTCCCAAGGAGGAGCTCCTTGGCCGAAGGAGGTGGCTTGCCCGCACCCCAGAGGCTCCTGAACTAGGAGCCAGTCAGCGCGGCGCCTGCGGGCCCCTCGCCCTTTGGGGGACTGCCTGAGAGCGGGAGGGAGAAGACCGGACTCCGAGCCTTGGCCTCCCGGAGCAGGGGGTGCATGTTCTGGGTGGGGAGTATGGGTTCGGACCTCTCCAGAGCGCCTGTGCCCCCTGTCCCTCAGGAGCCAGCCCCCGTGCTCTCCACCCCGCCGCCCGCAGACGTCTCCACGTTCCTGGCTTTCCCCTCCCCGGAGAAGCTGCTGCGCCTCGGGCCCAAGAGCTCTGTGCTGGTAGCCCAGCAGGTGGGTGACAGCGCCGCCAACCCCAGGCCCCTGCGAGCTGCGGTTTCTGGAGCCGCGGGAAGATGGGGCAAGCAGAGCACGGGCTTGGGAGGGGATGCTGCCAGTGGGAGTGGGGGGGCTGCCCGGTGTATGTGTGTGCGTTTGTTTCGGGGGTAGAATTTAGTGATTCATCGGTTGCACTTAACACCCAGTGCTCATTCGATCAAGTGCCCTCCTTAATGCCCGGCCCCCAGCTACCCTCCCTCCACCCACCGGACTCCAGCAGCCCTGTTTGTTCCTGGGAGTTAAGAGTCTTATGGTTTGCCTTTCTTTCTGTTCTTACCTTATTTTTCCTTCCCTTTCCCTTTGTTTCTTAAATTCCACATATGAGTGAAATCATATATTTGGTTTTTTCTGACTTATTTTGCTTAGCATAATATTCTCTAGTTCCATCCACGTCATTGCAAATGGTAATATTTCATTTTCTGATGGCTGGGTAGTATTCTATTTGTATATGTCCCACATTTTCTTTATCCCTTCGTCTGTCGATGGACGTCTGGGCTCTTTGCCTAGTTTGGCTTTTGTGGCCCTTGCTGCCATAAACACCAGGGTGCAGGGGCCCCTTCTAATCACTGTGTGTGTATCCTCTGGATAGATACCTAGATGTTTGTCTTTTAAACCCTCAGAAACATGAGTGTGACCCACTTGTCGGTCACCCCCGGGGGGTTGCAGATGGCGTGCCGCTGGGAATGGGTGCGGGCCAGTGACAGGCAGGCGTGCGGCACCTGGTGACGCCTGGGGAGTTAGGGAGTTTTCCCAGGACCCTCTCGTGTGCACAGGCCTAGGCTCCCCTCCTACCCCTGTCCTCCCGGGGCTCCCGCGGAGGCCACATGCCTACCGTGTCCTTGCTCCAGCCTCACTTGTTCGCTCGCTCCCCGGGTCGTCCCCAGGCGGCTGTCAGGCGCGTCCCGAGTCTTCTGACGAGGTTCTGGTATTTAAGCCTTTTGGCAGCCCGCCATGCGGACTGTGTTGCTCTGTGTTATGGATGAGGAAACAGTTTTGATGAGCATAAGTGATAAATGCAGAGAAATTAAACGGGCCCGCTCTCTGAGCTGGCTAGGCATTTTGGCTAATGTCCTTCTTAATTTTTTTTTTTTAATTTTTTTTTTTAAAGATTTTTTTTTATTTATTTTATTAGAGAGAGAGTGAGAATGAGAGGGGAGAAGGTCAGAGGGAGAAGCAGACTTCCCGCAGAGCCGGGAGTCCGACATGGGACTCGATCCCGGGACTCCGGGATCATGACCTGAGCCGAAGGCAGTCGCCCAACCAACTGAGCCACCCAGGCGCCCTCCTTCTTAATTTTTATCTGTTTTTTTTTCTTCCTTCCCATGATACATGAGATGAAAGGCCCACTCTTTTCTCTAAATACTGTTCGTCATCTCCTGTGAGATGCGTCGGCAAAACCGTTACCTGCCCTCCGTCCCTGTGAGTGGAGGTCGAGTGGAGGTCGCACTTAGGCCTGGGCCCTGTCTGGACACATTGTTTCCCCTTGGCTCTGTCTCGGTGAAGCTCAGCTCCCTTGCGCAGGAATGCTGTCTGTACTCTGCATTATCTGTTCGGGTTAGGTTGTCCGAAGGGGATCACCGGGTCGTGGCAATAACCGTGGTCGATGCCGACTCACCGGCTCTGCATGGATTATACACCGCCGTGGGCCAGGCCCATGCCTAGCTCGGGGGACAGCGCGGGTGAGGCAGGACCCAGCCTTGCCCCCCCAGAGGCCTTGGCGGGACCCAGGCCTCCTCCAACCAGCGGCAGCACGCATGCGCACCGTCACTGGAGCTCTGGCCCCTGGTGACCGGCCATTGTCTCTTTGTCTCTTGTGTCCTCAGACTGATACCTCTGATCCAGAGAAGGTGGTCTCTGCCTTCCTGAAGGTGTCCTCTGTGTTTAAAGACGAAGCTGCGGTGAAGACGGCCGTTCAGGATACAGTAGGTAAGGCGTGTTGGCCGGGGCGTGGCTGGCTCTGCCTTCTTGCTATCTCAGGGCTCAGGCGACATTTCTAGTCGCTGGAGCCCCTGGTTCCGGCGCCGACGTGCGCACCGCTCTCCACCCCTTCCTGCCTGTTCTTTTGTTGGGTTCTTGCCATCGAGTAGGCTAGCTGCTATTCTCTCTTATTTTTTGCAGATGGGGAAACTGAGGCCTTTCCAGAGCCATACAGTTATGTCTAGTTAGACCTCATCCAGGTGGCATCTGTCATAGGAAGACCATATAGTCACAGCCCCAAGGCCCTTACGGGGGCGGTCCGCCCAGAGGAGAGGTCATGAGCTTTTGTCCTCATCTGTGAGCCCCTGCACACCGTCCCCTCCACCTGGAAGCCTGGAGGGTGCCTGCTTTCCCCATGGCGTTCCCAGGCTTCCCGAGATCGCTCTGGTCCTGTCGTGACCCTCCCTTGCCACCCCATTCCCTCCGCTGCTTCCGCTGTGGCACCTGTCCCCTTCCACCTTAAGCGCCCGTGTCTGAGCCCCGCCGGGTGGGCCAGGCTCGGTCAGGCAGGGAAGGGAGGAAGGGCTCAGCATGAGGAACAGGGCGGAGGAGTGGAGCTCCGTGCGGCGCTGTATGGCGCTGTGGGCGGCCTTGAGGCAGGAGGCTGGTGGGGAGTGAGGCCAGGTCGGCTGGCCAGGGCGGGGTGGAGCCTCTAAGCCTGCTCCCTGAGCTCCCAGCCCCGTGGGCATTGATGGGCACAAACTACCTGAGTTCTGTTTCCCTGAACAGCCTAGCCTGGAAGCGCGTAGCCAAGCAGCATCTGTCAGTCCCCCCGCTTTCCCTCCCTTTTCTGCTCATCCGCTCTTCCCCCGCAGAGTGGCCGAAACCTCCCCCGGGGTGATCTGCCTCGCTTCACCTCCACCCCCACCCCCCGCCCCCTGGTCATGCAAGGTGTGAGGGCAGTGTGTGAAGTCAGGACAAGGAGGGCAAGGTGTCACAGCTGGCAGGTTGAGCCTTTCCTTTGGCGCTGGCTGTCCCGTCAGCCTGGGACCCGTGACCACCGTCTGCCGCCCTGTGTTCAGCTGACTGTGCAGGAGGCGGGCCCTAGCCCGCGTGTGCCAGGGCTGCGTGCACTCGGCTGGTGAGCAGCCATTCGCTGCGCCGAACTTGCTGCCCCATGGCCGCTTCTGCGTTGCAGATGCCTTGATGAAGAAGGCCTTCAGCTCCCCCTCCTTCAACTCCAACGCCTTCCTCACCCGGCTCCTCGTCCACATGGGTCTGCTCAAGGTGCGGCTGCGGGGGCGGGAGGGGGGGCACCAGGGGCGGCTCAGGCCACGCCTACCCACCCCGTCCCACATCTGAGTCCTGCTGGGGCCTGGGGCTGTTTAAGCAGCCTCCTCCCTTCGTGATGTTCACCTTGACCTCGGCCACGGGGCTCTCCCAGCCAGGGCTGGGTGGTGGAGACCTAGGGCTTCCCACGCCAGGGGGCCTTGCAGCTCACCCTGCCATGTGCCGTGTGTTCCCTTCACAGAGTGAAGACAAGATCAAGGCCATTGCCAACTTGTACGGCCCTCTGATGGCGTTGAACCACATGGTGCAGCAGGACTACTTCCCCAAGGCCCTTGCACCCCTGCTGCTGGCGTTCGTGACCAAGTGAGTACATCCTCGTCAGCCCACGGGGCAGCCACACCCCGCGTATGCAGCCCCTGGTCCGCGGAGGCCTCCCCTCTCGTGGGGCTCTCAGCATCTGAGTTTGAGTCTCTCTCTCCGTGCCTTTTCCTGAGAGAGCCAGAGGACATGGAGTGACCCCCCATTTCCTGATGAGGAGGCAGCACTGGAGAGTTGAGGGGTTTTCCCAGGTTTGCTATGCTGCTCGAGGTCCTTGGCGATGTCTCTGGGAGCTCTGTGTCTGTTCCCTTAGCTACAGGGCTGGGGCCAGAGGGGCCTGTCACACCCTCCTGCTGCAGCCACACGCCCCTCCCCTGTAGACGTCAGATGCTCAGAGACCTAGAAACCTTGGCCTTGTCCTGTAGGAGGGTCCTGGAGGTGGGCCGTGGTGGGACAGTGGCCACATTGGGTAACAAGGAGCCTTCAGACCCCAGTGCCTACAAGGGATGGGTCAGAAGGCTCGTCCCCTGTCCTCGCTGAGGTCCTCTGTGGCCCCAGCCCACTCCTGGCCTGCCTTAGGCCTCAGTCTCCCTATTTGCCCCACCAAGCTCTTGAATGAGGTTGTTTCTGGCGGCTGGGGCCATTCACACTTCCTTTGAATCCAGGGCCTTGGGAGAAGGTGGGAAGGGGACAGGGGAGGGAGAACGCAGTCTTCGCCTGTGGGACATGAACGAGTGTTGCGAAGTAGTCGGGCTCGGTGTGTGAGGATCCCTGGCCAGCTTCCAGGACTGTCGGCGCTGAGGATCGGGGATCCTTAGACCAGGCCAGACGTCTGTGGGCTGCGGATCCTGGCTGCACCCACACTCGTCTAGCCTCCTTTCTTCCTTTGTAGTGAGATTCGCGATTTTGATAGTGACAATGGCCTGCCCATTATCTGTGAGGGCCCAGGTAGGACTGCGGTGGCTTTGAGGACGCCCTGGTCCTGTGGCCACTGGAAGGGTGGAGAGGAGGGGCCTGCGCTCCGGCTGGCTCCAGGCCATGTGGCCTGGGGTGCGTTGCTGCCCCTCTGAGCTTCACACACGCCCCACGGTGTACAGAGGCAGGCTCCCAACATCTCCCCCAGAGTCATCGTGAGGGTCAGAGAAATGGAGTCTGGCACGTTCCTGGCCTCAGAAATGGGGGGGGGGGGGGGGGGGGGGGGGGGG
>CM052807.1:113479519-113577949 GCA_028533885.1 Nasua narica | reverse complement strand
GAGTCAGGAGGCAACCTTTTGTACACATACAGGAATGTTCTGGAGCAGGTCCATGGCTTTCATCAGGTGCTCCAAGGGGGCATCCCCAAAGATG
This sequence comes from Nasua narica, assembly GCA_028533885.1. Lineage (NCBI taxonomy): Eukaryota > Metazoa > Chordata > Mammalia > Carnivora > Procyonidae > Nasua > Nasua narica. The sequence continues at coordinate 113,577,855 of CM052807.1, read as the reverse complement.
AAAGGCCGCTAGTCTGGTCTATGATTTGTAATTTAAGCACTACTCAGAAAGGCCCAGAGAATTTAAATTTTTAAATTTTTATTTTAGTATCTATTTTATAGGGAGGGGGACAGAGAATGAAAGTGGGGGAGAGGACAGAGGGAGAGGGAGAATCTTTTTTTTTTTTTTTTTTTTTTGAGAGAGAGAGAGAGAGACAATCTTAAGTAGACTCTACGCTCAGCACGGAGCCTGACATAGGCTCCATGTCATAATCCTGAGATCATGACCTGAGCAGAAATCAAGAGTCAGATGCTTAACTGATGGAGCCACCCAGGGGCAGCCCCCCACCAGATAATTTTAAAAGATCAGTGAAGTAAAAATGTGAGTTTAAATCCCATACAGACCTAGGACCACATCCTGGCTCTTCAATTTTACTGGTATACCGCTGAGTAAGTCACTAAAAATGTTTGAGCCTAGAAAATAGGAATTTAGGGGCGCCTGGGTGGCTCAGTGGGTTGAGCCTCTGCCTTCGGCTCAGGTAATGATCTCAGGGTCCTGGAATCGAGCCCCACATTGGGCTCTCTGCTCAGCGGGGAGCCTGCTTCTCCCACTCTCTCTGCCTGCCTCTCTGTCAAATAAATAAATAAAATCTTTTTAAAAATAAGTAAATAAAATAGGAATTTAAGGGGCACCTGGGTAGCTCAGTCAGTACAGCATGCAAGTCTTGATCTGGGGGTTGTAAGTTCAAGCCCTATGTTTGGTGTAGCAAGTACTTAAAAAAAAATCTTGGATAGGAATTTAAAAAATTCATTTTTAAGAGATTATTGGTTGGATTTAGTCCAAACACTTAGCAAGTACTCCCAAATTGTAGCTATTAACAATACTATTATTAGCTCACCGAGGAGAGAGATTTTTCCATGCCCTGAGTAAAATCCACACAATGAGGGAAACAACAAACAATTACCTTAGAAGTAAGAGATAAATTGTATGAAGTACTAAGCAGAAGACCTGGCACACATTGTGACTTTCAAATAATGTCAGAACAGTGGGTCACAAGCTCGGCTACGCATTACAGTCATCTGGGGGGAGGCGTCTTTAAAGTCCCTATGTCCAGGGGGCACGTGGCGGGCTCAGTTGATAGAGTGTGTGCCTCTTAAGACTATTTATTTGAGGGGCACCTGGGTGGCTCAGTTGGTTGAGCAACTGCCTTCGGCTCAGGTCATGATCCTTGAGTTCCGGGATCGAGTCCCACATCGGGCTCCCAGCTCCACGGGGAGTCTGCTTCTTCCTCTAAACTTCTCTTCTCTCATGCTCTCTCTCACTTTCTCAAATAAATAAATAAAATATTAAAAAAAAAAAGACTATTTATTTGAGAAAGAGCGAGCACAAGTAGGGGAGTGGGGGCAGGGGAGAAGCAGACTCCCTGCTGAGGACCCCCGGATCATGACCTGAGCTGAAGGCAGAGATGCTCAACCAACTGAACCACCCAGGTGGCCCGAGCATAAGTATTTTAAACACTCTCCAGGTGATCCAGATGTGCAGGTAAACTGAGAGCCAGTGTTGTGGAGAGTAGCCATAGTTACCAGCAAACCACGAAGTCAGGCCCCTGAGATCACAGCCCAGTTCCAGTCCTGCTGCTCTTCCAACACAACTACCTTGGGTAAGTCATTCTTCCTCTCTGAACCTCAGCACACCTCTCAGATAATGTGTGGGTTAGGCAACACATCTCTTTAAGAATCCTTCCATTTATAGGGGTACTTGGGTGACTCAGTCCATTGAGTGACCGACTCTTGATTTTGACTTAAGTCATGATCTCAGGGTCGTGTGACTGAGCCCCAGTTGGGTGTGGAGCCTGCTTAAGATTCTCTCTCTCCCTCTGCAGCGCCCTCCCCACCCCCCACCGTGAATCCCCCACCTCTCACAACTGTGCTCGCTCCAAAAAAAAAAAGAAAAAAAAGTAAGATTTTCTGGGTGGCTGCCTATGACATGGAGTCACATGGAGTCAAAGACAAGGCATCAACTTACTAAACCCACTGTGGTTGGCAAAACATACACCCATCTCCTAGCTTGCTCTCAGAGCATTTATGAAAGCTAGAAGGCAAAGACCAAGGACATCAGACCTCCCCCAAGGCTCTTGTTTAAAACATACTAAACACATGAGACTATACAAGGGGTGAAGGTGGGGAATGAGGGCAGCTCTAGAAATCTGCAATTTAACAAGCTCCATAAATGGATTCCTCTGCCCTCCAAATTTCAGAGCATGACAAAAATCAGGAAACTTACAACCTCAGATACCCACAAGCAAGTTCCTCCCACGCCCTCTAGGCCCCTTGCCATCAGCCAGTTGGTTGCTCCTGTCTCGGCTCCCAGGACCCCAGGAAGGGTCTTCCCAGTGACTGCCTCTCACCTGTAATCTGGCCAAGATACTGGCTTTCTTGGAATTGGAGGAGTAGCTCCTGGAACAGGAAACGCTGCAGAATCTCTTAGTCTTGGAGAAGAAGGCTTCCCTTGTACCCACGATACCACACATCTCACAGACAGCTGGGAAGAGAACTTAGCACGTGACCCACCTAATACGATCGCCCCAAATCAAACAAAATAATGGGCCCTTCAAAACCTGGAACGGTGCATTAACCAGGTGAGTCCCAGCCCCCAGGGAGGCTGCTAGGACTGGAACAGGAGGAGGAGGTTCATGTACATCTGAATTTGGTTTTGTCTAAGATAAGCCGCCTGGCATCCCCTGCCTATCTGTCAATAGTAGAGCTAAGGAAAATCCGCAGGGCAACAGGTGAGTGTTGGAAAGTCTGTAAAGAGGAAAACGAGAAGAAAAAAGTGCGTACATCACCTAACTTCTGTGGCTTTTCTTCTCATCTATAAAGAGACTGAACTAGATCAGTGTTTCCATCCTGACAGCATATTAGAATCACCTGAGGAGCTTAAAAAATATCCAAGCCTGAGATTCTAGTTAACTGGTCTGTGGTGGGACATAGGCATCTGTAATCTTTAAAAGCTCCCCAGGTGGGGCGCCTGGGTGACACAGATGGTTAAGTGCCTGCCTTTAGCTCAGGTCATGATCCTGGAGTCTCCGGACCAAGTCCCGTACCGGGGGCAGGGGGTGGGGAGGAGCAGGGAGTCTGCTTCTTTGAGCATCTCCCCTCTCATGCTCTCTCTCATAAATAAATAGCATCTTTAAAAAAAAAAAAAAAGCTCCCCAGGTGATCCTAACACACAGCCATGAGAGAGGACCTCTGGACTCAACGGTCTCTAATGGTTCTAGTTCCAAAGTTCCAAGATTCTAAGAGAATGGCTGGAAAAAGACAGGGGGAGAAAGATTTTTTTAAAGGGGGGGGAAGAGAAGATAGGTTGATGGAAAGGAAGAGTCAAGTGGCAGAGTATTAGATCACTCTTCTAAAGAGTGCAGGCACTAAGGGACGGGAGCATCCTCCTAGACATCTAGACCATCTCTCTTCACAGGCAGCCCACACGCTGGGGGCCCTGATGCAGCAGCTGTCCAAGCAGCACAGCTCGGAGACTAACTGGCTTCCAGATGCTCTATGGGGACTCTCATCAGTAATCCTCTCCCCAGGAAGTCACTTTATTCTGTATTTCACCCCCCACCGCCACCACATCCAACCCACATGCTATTTCTTGTCCTTTCCCGGATAGTAAATCAGAACATTTTGGGTGTCCTTCTCAACATCCAGGCTTAAAAATCAACCAGCTAGTCACCCAAATGTAAAAACCATATTAATGACTGGCATCTAATGTGTGCCAAGTAAGGATCAGTCGTATGAAAGAACAAAGGAAATTGTGATTTCAAATCAGATTGCAGCAGAGGAAATGCCCGTTGGGGCCCTTCTGTCTCTTTCACAGGCCCTTAGACAACAGCTTTTACAGCTGGACAGCTCTGCCCGCATGGCCCACATCCCCCTCTTCCTCCATAGCCTCCTGAAACCTCCCTGTCTTCAGGGGACACTCTGAAAGCACCTGGCTCAGAACCACTGCCATCCAAGGAGCGGGGAGTCCCAGGGCTGAGCAAATGCAAGGGGGAGGTGGGCAGCTCCCCTGCTTCCCGATCCTCATTTTCTGCTTCACTTGACTCTTCCAGATAGGAGCTGCTCTCGCTGCCCGCACTGCTGTTATAGCTCCGGAAACTGTCATAGCCACCAAAGAGCTCCAAGTCGTCCTCCTCCTCCTCTTCTTCTTCCATAGGTTCTGAAGATGGAGTCTCCTAGTGGAAGGATGACACAAACCAGGCAGGAGGAATCAGGCCTGGCTTAGTGTATGAGGAAGAAGAATGCAGGTCTGCTGTCAGCTCCCTTTCCAGTTCTTGGGTCAACACCTTTAGGCTAACTAGCAGGCAGAATCAAATACCCCTTTTGCAAACACCAGGATCATTACTCTTGTTTATACAATTCTTAACTGCAACTTATCAGAATAGCTTAACAAGACGGAAAATATGTACTAGGAATTCACCAAGCTCCTCCTGTGGATTTGTAAATGATGACATTTTAACATTATTCACATAGAATACAATGATGTGAAAATACTCTTAAGTTTTCTCATGAAGACTTTCTGGGGAAGACGTGTATTAGAAAATCATTCTTCCCCCTTCAGCATATGTACACCAAAACAATCTCAATTCAGAAACAATTATAGCCACATAAAAGTTAATTTGGTACACAGACTGCCCTAAGGAGGATTTGGGAAACACATGACACACTAGCCAGAGCATAACATAGCTCTGGACTCAGCTCTGATCCTAACTAGCTGTGGGTCTTTGGGCAAGTCATTTAATCCCTGTGGGCCTCAACTTTCTCATCTGGGAAATAAGAAAAGTAGTTAGCTCATAGGATGTGAAATGTAAATGAGATATTGTGTATCAATCCACCTGGCACTTAGGAGAAAAGGTCCCAGACCATCTCTACTGCTGACTAGCTGTATGATCTACAGCAAGTCAATCTCTCCATGCCTCAGTTCCCACATTTGTAAATAAGGATGCCACCTCTTTCAGAAGCTTTGAAGGAGAAATAAGGATTAATACAAGTATAGCACTCAAAACAGTGGCTTGCATGTAGCAAGTGTTCGATACATGTTGGTAATTATTACTGGTTAAAAGCATGGTCTTTCAAACCAGATTTGCCTGCATTTCAATCCTGGCTCTATCACGTAACTGTGATTTTGTGCAATGTACTGAAATTTGCTGCTCTGTTTCTCATCAATACAACAGAGATAATAGTAAGCCTTCTTTAGATGACTAGAATGAGGACTGAGATATATAAAACTTAGCTCTGTTTCCAGCAGTTAGTGACAGCTCTAAAACTGTGGGCTATTATTCTTAGTCTCCATTTCCCTGATAGAATTTTTGAGCTATTTCGTTTTATATTTACAACTACACATCCAAATGTAGTAGAAAAGAGACTGGACTTAAATATAAGGCGACCAGAAGCCAAGAAGTGGCTTCCACTCCAGGAAGAGTGGGTGACAAGTTGTAGGAGAGTGGGAAAAGCTTTGGACCCTGGAAGACTGAGTGCCCATCTCCTTCGCTTTACAGCTGTGTGGCCTTCCTGGGGAGTCACCACCTGCCTGTAAGCCTCGGCTACTTTAACCATAACAACGAAACAGTGACACAGGATTGTTGTGAGTATACTGGGCGATAATGCACGTGAACGCTGCAGACACGCAGTTTTATGAAACTTTAATCTCCCTCACGTCCTACCAGGATGTCACTGGCCTCCTAATCCCCAAAGAAACGACCGCGAGAGAGGGAGGACAAAGAAGAGTCAGGAGCTCTCAGATCCTGAACCCAGTTCCCTCTCCCGGGAGGTCGGGGAGGCTGTTCCGCCCTGAACTACTCGCCAGACGTCGGCCCCAGCAGTATGGGCGCAAAAGGCAACGCCAATCGCCTCTGGCCCTGCTCAGCCTAACTACCTCAGTTTATCCATCCTTCTACTCTCCACCCTCCAGGCGTCGCTAAAAGGCCTAAAGAACCGTCCCGCGTGCGAGGTTCTCGGGGTTCCCTTTCCCAGTCACGATAATTCCTCTCCCTCTCACCTCGACGCCCCGAGTCTTCTCCATGAGACCTAACACCGTTTCTTCAACCGTCACCAGGTGCAGGAAGCCATATTGGCCTCGCGGCTCTTCCTCAGCGCAGTCATTGGCCGCCTCCCAGAGCCACGGGCCAATCACACTGGAGGAAGGAGGAAAAGCCGGTTCCGCGGTCGCCCGCGCCCCGGCCCCTAGGGGCGGGGAAGCCGCGGGCGCTTGTGGGACTTGTAGTTCTCCTGTGGGTGCGCGTGGAAGCGGGCGTTGCTATAGCGATGTGAAAATTCCTGCGCGCTGGCCCTGCCGCAGCGGGGGCAGACCTCCTTTCTGTACGCTAACCTCCTCCTGCCAGCCGTACCCCATTCTTTATCAAACAATTATTGAGCACATACGATAGGTACTGTTCCAGGCACCAGGAATGACATCGCATTCTCCCTGATTAGAAGAATTTTAAGGTGTCCGTGGGCCAGGATGACTCGCAGAGACTCATTTCCAATTCAGGCATTGGAATGCTCTTATGCCCAGAGCTATAAATGTCTCTCATGCTCAAAATCCCGCCACACTGCCCCTCCGTCACCATGGCCTGACTAACACCTCGAATATGAGGCACTCATTTTGGATGTCCCACAACCTCCTTAAATACTCCGTTGTAGTAAAGTGGGGAGCTTTACTAAGAGCTCAAATCTGGAGACAGCCAATCACTCTATCAAAGATGAAGCTGTAGCTCTTTCCGAGATCGCACAAACTTGGAATTTAAGGTTTAGACCAAATTATTTCCCCATGCTCTGCTCTGCTCTAATTAAGAATCTAAATATAGGGGTGCCTGGTGGCTCAGTCAGAGGAGTGTAAGACTCCTGATCTCAGGGTGTTGGTTTCCAGCCCCACTGGGTGTAGAGATTCCTAAAAACAAAGCAAAACCCTTAGAAAATAGACTAAAAAAAAAAAAAAAGAATCTAAATGTAATAAGTGAAGGCTGAATATATGTTAAAGATATTTCTAAATTTGAGGTCCACCACATAGATGTGAGTCTTTGATTTTTCCTTTCTCCCACCCCTTCTACCACCAATCCCATATTCATGCTATCAATCAGTATTGTTGGTTCTACATCCCAAATCTTTTTTTTTTTTAAAGATTTATTTATTTACTTGACACAGAGTGAGGGGTCACAAGTAGGCAGAGAGGCAGGCAGAGAGAGAGGGAGAAGCAGGCTCCCTGCTGAGCAGAGAACCTGATTCAGGGCTTGATCCCAGGACCCTGAGATCATGACCTGAGCCAAAGGCAGAGGCTCTAACCCACTGAGCCACCCAAGGGCCCTTCAACATCCCAAATCTAGCCTGTATTCTTCCACCACCACCCGAATAGAAGGCACCAGCCCACTGCAACAGCCCTCCAACGGTCCCTGTTAGAGTTCTCACCTTCTTTAATCCATGATCTTTTTTTTTTTCTAAGATTTTATTTATTTATTTATTTGACAGAGAGAGAGATCACAAGCAGGCAGAGAGGCAGGCAGAGAGAGAGGGGGAAGCAGGCTCCCCACCGAGCTGACAGCCTGATGAGGGGTTCGATCCCAGGACCCTGAGATCACAACCCGAGCCAAAAGCAGAGGCTTTAACCCACTGAGCCACCCAGGCTCCCCTATCCATGATCTTTTAAATCATAAGCCAGATCATGTTCATCCTCTTTCGAGAAACCTCTACTAGCTTCCCCTTGCACTTTGAATAAAATTTAAACATTCCACAAGACCCTGAATGACCCTCTGCCTTCTCTTCAATCTGCTCCTGCACTACTGTCTCCACCTTTCACTGCGTCCATCCACTCACTTCTTGTTCTGGACTGCCAAGCTTGAGTTCGCCTTAGGGCCTTTGCACTTGCTGTTCTTTGTGTGGGACATTCTTTCTGTGGCTCTTCTCCTGGATGGCTCTTCATTTTTCAAATTTCAGCTCAAAGTCACCTCCTCAGGGACCTTATTTAAAGTAGCTTTTCCTTCCCCTCACTCTGTATCCCTTCACCCACTTCATAGTTCTTTATAGTACTTGTTTCTGTCTGAAATTGTCTTGTTCACTTGTTTATTTCTTTATTGTCTATCTCCCACCGCTGGATGAAAGTGGCACAAGGGCAGGGACTTAGTCTGTTTCGTTCTCTACTGTATTTCCAGAGCCAAGAACAGAACCTGGCATATACTAGGTGCTCCGTGACTAAAGAGATAGATAATAGGACTTTAAGGATTACAACAGGCTGCTTCTTAAAGGCAGAGCACTGGATTAGGTAGCTTGCTGACTCTGGTGAACTGTTTTGTTTTACCACTAAAAGGGTTCTAGGCCCTGTTCCTTCATGAGGAGACTTCAGCCTTCCCTCTTGGGCCTCACCTTCTTCATCAAGTAAACTGGCTTCAGTTACTCTCATTCAACGTGAAAAATTCCATGATTTCATATGGACTATGGAATCAATAAGATTCAACATGAAGCATGATAAACAGAGTCTAGGTTTTACTTTGTACAGTGGAAATAATACGGTCACCTCACCGGGTTGTAAGAACTAGAAATAAGAAATGTGTAGCGCCTGCCATACATTGGGCACAGTCAACAGTGGTTACCATCATCCTCTTAGACACCAGAAGGGCAGCAACTAGAAGAATAAAACAGCCAAGAAGAATCCCCTTTATATGTTGCTTAATCTTTTATTAATTTTCAGAATACAACCATAGGGGCACCTGGCTGGCTCAGTTGGTAGAGCATGCAACTCGATCTTGAGGTCATGAGTTCAAACCCCATGTTGGGCATAGAGCTTGCTTAAAAAAAAAAAAAAGTACAACCATAAACTTCACAGGCAGGGAATCTGCTCATAGAAAATCATGCTGTTCGTCAAATATTTATTTACTGCATGTCAGGCACAGTGCTGGACTCTGGGGAGACACAGGTGAACATCTCTGTCCATCCAGATGGAGTTCACTGACTCCTGCAGGGAGACAGTGAAAACTTAACATCTGGTTGAGCTGAAAAGGGTGCTGTGATGGAGACTAGGAAAGGGAGCACCTAGAAGGGGATATGACTTGCCTGATGAGAAGTAGCCAGTTAGCGTAGGAAGGTTGTTGGGGAAAGGGCATTCCAGAGACACAGAAGTTAGAGAGGGTGGAGAACAGCTTGTTGGCAGAAGAATGTGATGGGAAACCTTTGAAGGTTTTAAGCAGGGTAGTAAATGGTTTTGATTATGCTTTAAAAGACCATTCTCTGGTTGCAGTGTGGAGAATGGATTGGAGATGGGTTGAGAAAAGCAGCAGTTAGAAGGCTCTTGTAATGATCCCAGTGAAGGATGATGGTGGCTTGGACCAGGGCAGACTCAGAGAGCATGCAGAAAAGTAGAATTTTTGAGAAATATGTTGGAGGCAGTAATTAATTGTACGGAGTGGGGAGAGTGAGGAATCCAGAATGACTCTGGGAAGACATGTCAAATGGATAGATGCTGGGAGCATATTCTCTAATAGTTAAAAGCTGTAGGATGAATGAATGAGGTTGGGTAGTTGAATAGAAGGTATTAAGGATTCTACTTAGTCTGAGATGCCTGTGGAGAAGAGTGCAAGAAGGCAGTTGGACTTCATTGGAGAGCTCTGAACTAGAGATCTTGTCCTGCGCTCTTTGGCACCCTCCCTTTAAGACTGAGTGAGAGTCCCCAATTTCCACATCTTGATGCATACATACATCAACAGTACAAGAAAGTCGAAATTTGAGTTTTTTAAATCAGTTTCAGAGCCATTTATTTATTTATATTTAAGATTTTATTTATTTATTTGAGAGAAAGAGTGCACACAAGTGGGGAGGAGTGGGAGAGGCAGGCTCCTTGTGAGCAGGAAGCCAGACGTGGGGCTCAATCCCAGGACCATGGAATCATGACCTGGGCCAAAGACAGATGTTTAACAGACTGAGACACCCAGGCACCCCCTATTTATTTATTTACTTATTTGACAGAGAGACAAGAAGAGAGGGAGAAGCAGGCTTCCCGCTGAGCAGGAAGCCCAATGCAGGGCTCAATCTGAGGACCCTGGGATTATGATCTGAGCCAAAGGCAGACGCTTAATGAATGAGCCACCCAGGCACCCCAGTTTCAGAGCATTTCAACAAGAGTCTGAAGGACCAGTCTTTGGGAGGGAAAGAAGCAGAGTGCGCACCCCAGTGACAGGAACCGTTAGCATAAGTTGAAATGACCGTTAATTGGGAATTCAGTTGAAAGATCTTACTGTACACAGGTTGCTAAGCAACAGTGGCCACTGGAATCATGTGGCCATTCCTTCTGCCACAGAGCTCCTGGGCTTGGGTCTCATGTTGTAGCACAGGTATCCTTTTCCGCTGGTTGGAGTAGTGCCTTTATACACGCACCTCAGATAGCCCTCTCTTTCCAGGGCCTCCTTTCTATGAGTCACCGTCTCTTTCTCTCTCTCTCTGGGGTCCTTGATCTCTCCTACTCTGTTGGATCATTCCCAATAGCAACACAAATGTGCTCTTGTGTCACCCAAACTATACAAATAAATCCCTTGGACCCCACCTCCTCTGTCCCCAGCTTTCCACCCCCAATTTTTTGAAAGTCTGCACATACTATCTCCACTTCTGCCTCTCCTTCGCCATCTGTCCCCACACTCCACCAAAACTGTTCTGTCAAGTTCACATACAACTTCTCAGATGTACGGCCACACCTCTATTCTCAGCGGCATTTGACACAACTGATCATTCCACCCTTCCTGAAACGCTGTCCTTACTTGGGATCCCTTTAGCCTTCCTCCTGCCTCTTTGGCCAGTTCTCTCCCTATTGCAGAGTCTGAACCTTGAGTATTTACGTTCTCCAGGACTCTGCCCTGGGCCTGCTTTTTTCCTCCCGCTTTGCTTCTCACCCTAAGTGAGGTCTTTTATTTTTAGTTCGGTAAATACCATTTATATGCCCCGAATTCACATCTCCAGCCCATGTGTGTGTCATCTGAGCGCTAGACTCTATACTCATCTTTATAGATGACAAGTGGACATTGCATCATAAGCCACACAATAGAACACTTTATTCCCTTACCCCATACCTATTTCCCTTCTAGGTCCCCCCAGTCCAGTACATAGCACTACTAAACCACTCAAGGAACTTCTGGATTCCCCCCTCTCCATCTGTCCTTTGAATCCGTCCTCAAATTCCATTAATCCTCCAAAAACCTACCTCAAATATTTCCCCTTCTTTCTAGCCCTACTGCCATCACTTAATTCCATCATCCCTTCCTTGGATTCCACGGCAGCCTCCTAGCTGGTCTCCTCTCTTACCCTAGCCCATAACTTAGATGGATTAACCCCCCTGCATCCCGGTTATGCAGGCTGGGTGCTCTTTTCCATACCAAATCACCCACTTCTGCCTGGCCTTCCCCCAGTTATTTTACAAGACCTTTGGGGGAGGGGGCAGAGAGGACGTCACAGTTCCTGTCCTCATAGAGCTTCCATGCCAATGTGATCTAAAGGAAAGGCGCCCAACGCTTTCGGGGCCCCGACCTCCGGCGCGCACGGCGCTAACCGCTTTGACGCCGGCCTGCGACCGGTGACTCTGGGCAGACCTCAGTTCGCCTCGTCTGTAAAATGGGACGGCAAAGGGTAGCTCCGGCCCCTGGCGCTCCGGCGGCAGGCCCTGCAGGTGCAGGCGGTGGGGAGAGGCTGTGGTCGCGGGCGGGGCGGTGCCCGTGGCCACGTGGCCGGGGGCGCGCGCCGGTTCCGAGCGCCAACCGCCGGCACCCCCCTCCCGCCCCGCGGTCCGCCCCCGGCGCGCGGCAGACCCGCCGGCCCCCGGGCTGGGAGGCTGCAGCCCCTGCCCGAGCGAGCCCGGCCGGAGCGGGGAGGAGTGCGGCGCGGGCTCGCCTGGACAGCGGGGCCCAGGCTTTGGGCTGGGGGCGGGGGACGGTCAGTGCCGACCCCGTAGGACCGAGGCGCCGGGGGCGGAGCGGGCAGCCGGGCCTCCGGGAACTATTGAGCTGGGGGCTGGCAGAGCTGGGACACCGCCCCCGGGTTGCGCCCCGGGGGGCGGGGGGGCGGCGAGACCCCTCCCCCCTTTGTCTTAGGTACTCGGAGGTGTGGGGCTGCGCCCGGGCCGGAGCAATTAGCACAGTGCCCGGCCCTGAGCGAGCCTTTAAAATGTCCGGGCTTTGACTGCAACCTCGGTGCGCGGGGAAGCAGGAAAGGGAGTGATAAGTGGACTGACAAAGCGTAACTGCCATTATTAAGCACCCAGGCTGGCCAGGCGCGGGCACCACCCTTCCTTCTCGAGGTGGCAGCCGAGGCACACAGGACACTAAGCATGTGCCCTAGGATTGTGGAAGAGGCAGAGCCCGGATACGAACCTGGGACCTTTGGCTCTTGGCCCAGTGCGCCAGGCTGAGGAAAACGTGTACTCGAACTGGGCTTTGAAAACCGGGAAGGGTTTGGTGAGTGGCAGTCACTGAGCGAGCTCTGCCCTCACCGCCCTTGGGAAGACGTTTGATTTGGGATAGGCCACACTTTCCTCCTCCGTAAAAATGGCCGGACTTAGGAAAACTAATAACCAATCCGTAAGTAGTGCTTTGCAATACCGAAAGCACTTTCATTTACGCTGTCGTAGATAATGCCTTACAATTACCTCACCAAGTAAGCTTTTTTATTAGCCTCCTTGGACAGACGAAGGAGTTGTGTCCCAGAGAGGTTTGTTAAATGAGAGAGCATCACTATAATAAATAAATAAATCTGAATAACTGAATAAATCAGAGGTTTTTCAGGATAACTGCCTTGGATGGGCATAAAGCTCAGAAACTCAAACATCCTGCGATCTCATCATCTACTAGTCTAGAATAATCCTTTTGCTGGAACTCCTTGCCCTCCCCAACTACCAACAGCTCTATCCCAGCAACCCAAATGGCTATAGTGGAGCTATGACTATTATTTTTAATGTTTCTTTCTGGTTGGGGCTGGGCTGTGGGGAGGCCTTCAGGCAAAGCCAAAACTGAGAGGGAGTCGGATGGGGAGTTGATTGAATTCTGAAAATTTCAACTGTTTTGGGTTTTCTGGGTAATGATTATTTTGAGGGCATCGGTGATAAATAGTAATAATTTTGTCCTTCCTATTGACAGGTCCACCTCCTAGCAAATTGTTTGGAAGGAACATGAGAAATGTAAGTAGGGCTTTTTAAGTATCAGTTAAAGGAGCCTAAGTTGTTAGTGAAATGATGGCAGTTAATTTGGTGATACCACTTCTGGATGTATACAGTTAATTGGGAGTTAATTATCACAGGCCCATTTTCAAAGAGTATATAAGTACGTGGGGAGGGGTCTACACAGGTCTGTCACCACAAGCACTGACAAGTATCCTGAGATGCTATTTTTTTTTTTTTACCCCCTCTGGGCCTGCGAAAGGGAAGATGGGCCCTGTTTCCTAGAGTCTGTGATGTGTGGCAGGTGTTTTCTGGCCTAAGTGTTTTCATTTATCCTGTAACCTCCTTTATCCTCACAACAAACTTAAAAGGCAGGAGGCATTCTTATCTTTTTAAGAACTGAGGCTTAAGCTTAGGAAGGCTAAGTAAACCAGTCCTCTTGGTGCCAAAACAACTTTTCACTAAACCACACCTTTCATGTTGTTGGTCTAGGTTCAGGGTCGACAAATATTTAATGAACGTCTACTTACACCAGGTGCTTTTGAGTATTTTATTGAATCCTCCTGACAACTGACTATCCCTTTGCTCGGCTTAGCTGAACACCTTGAACTCAATTAGCAAGACTCCTAAGAAAATAGCCCACTCCCACTGGTAGGACAGGAGATAGGCATTTGTAAATCCATGGGAATGTTTATGGGCCCTTTATCTAAATATGATGGGTGTTGGGGGGATGCCAACAACTGCAGCTTCCGTGGTACCATCCTGATGTCTCCGAAAGAGTGGTATAAAGCAAAAATGGGACTTACATGGCAAACTGAACTGGAGGAGTGTTTTCTCCCACTGAGGACAATTAAGTCTGAAAATGCCATTGGTTTCCTGTGATACATGCATACATAGGGATTAATGGGACTCACCATTGATCTGACCCTTGGATCAATTAGGCGTTACTTAGGAAAAAGCATCAGGGGGACATTCTGATGTGGCTATGAGCCAGGCCGTGGAAAGGCGCTGGATAGGTGGTCAGGGAGGGTTCTGAGTTTGAAGGGCCTCGGATGTTATTCTAAGACATTTTTTTTTAAAAGATTTTATTTATTTATTTGAGAGAGAGACAGTGAGAGAGAGCATAAGAGGGGAGAAGGTCAGAAGGAGAAGCAGACTCCCCGTGGAGCTGGGAGCCCGATGCGGGACTCGATCCTAGGACTCCAGGATCACCACCTGAGCCAAAGGCAGTTGCTTAACCAACTGAGCCACCCAGGCGCCCGACATTTGTGTTTTAATCTGTGGGCAGTGGGAGCCACGACAGTGTTTGAAAGGGAAGTGACATGATGAGCATATGCTGTAGGTGGAGGTGGATTGGAGGCAGGGAGGCCAGGGAAAGAACTGTTGCAGTTAGTTAATTGGAATGACTGTGAAAGTGTCCGGTAACTGATAAAAAGGCTAACGGCTATCATCCCCTGAGCTCTTCCTCTGGGACCAGATTCTGGGCGAGAGGCTTGTACCCATTATCTTATGTACCCTTTGAGCTAAATATTTTTATCCCCATTTCACAAGGCAGGAGGCTATGAATATGACTTGTATAAGGTCACACAGTGACTAAGTGGTGGAGCCAGAGTTCAAATCCACATCCATCAGAATCTAAAGCCTTAAGGCTGCAAATCTAAGTCTCTGTTGCAAACTTAAACACCTCTGACTCGTACGAGGCGGACTATCCAGATCTTTGTACAGCAGAACTTGCCGTATAAAGTACCAGTCTAGTTGATCTGTATCTAAGACATATCGCAAATCTGTCCTCTTACCTCCTTGGCTTACCGCCCCAGGTGAGTCAGCATCTGTTTCTGCCTGCGGTCCCGCGGTAGATGCCCAACTATTTTCCCAGCATCCTCACTTGCCAGCCTAAAACCTATTCTTCATATAATGGCCTGACTGATCTCTTTAAAATCTAAATCAGGGTGGGCGCCTGGGTGGCTCAGTCAGTTAAGCATTCGACTCTTTTTTTTTTTTTTTAAAGATTTTATTTATTTATTTGAGATAGAGACAGTGAGAGAGAGCATGAGAGGGGAGAAGGTCAGAGGGAGAAGCAGACTCCCCGTGGAACTGGGAGCCCGATGTGGGACTCGATCCCAGGACTCCGGGATCGTGACCTGAGCCAAAGGCAGTTGCTTAACCAACTGAGCCACCCAGGTGCCCCAGCATTCGACTTTTGATTTAGGCTCAGGTCATAATCCCAGGTGCTAGGATCGAGCCCGGCATCAGGCTCCACGCTCAGTGGAGAGCCTGCTCGAGATTCTCTCTCTCCCTTTCTCACTGGCTCTCCCCTGTACTTGTGCATATACTCTCTCTTTCAAATAAATGAATAAAATCTTTAAAATATATATATATTGGAATATATTTTTAATCTTTAGTTAATCTTATTTAAATCTTTAACATATATTAGTCAAGGGTACCTGGCTGGCTCAGTTGGTAGAAAACACATTTTTTTTTTAAGATTTTATTTATTTATTTAACAGAGAGAGAACACAAGCAGGCAGAGAGGCAGGCAGAGGCAGAGAGAGGAGCAGGCTCCCTGCGGAGCAAGGAGCCCGATGCGGGACTCGATCCCAAGATGCTGGGATCATGACCTGAGCCAAAGGCAGCTGCCCAACCAACTGAGCCACCCAGGCGTCCTGACATTTTTTTTTTTTTTTTTTAAGATTTTATTTTAAAGTAATCTCTACACCCAACAAGGGGCTCGAACTCACAGCCTTGAGATCAAGAGTTGCATGCTCCACCAACTTAGCCAGCCTGGCCCCCCATGTGCTCTCTGTTCTTTTCCATTGATCTGCATGTCTGTTTTTGTGCCAGTGCCATACTACTTTAAGTACAGCGGCTTCATAGTGTATCTTGAAACCTGGGTTTGTGATACCTCCTGTTTGGTCTTCTTTCTCCAGATTGCTGGGAAATTCAGGGTCTTTTGTGGTTCCATACACATTTTAGCATTATTTGTTCTAGTTCTGTGAAAAACAGCATCCACCCTCTTTTTTTTTTTAAAGGTTTTATTCATTCATTTGGAAGAGATGGGGAAAACACAAGCAGGGGGAGAGGCAGAGGGAGAGGGATAGGGAGCCCAATGCAGGGCTCGATCCCAGGACCTAGGATGATGACCTGAGCCGAAGGCAGACACCCAACCACCTGAGCCACTCAGGCGTCCCAACAGCCACCCTCTTAATTAAGTGAAAGGCCCCTTATCTTGCCCACCTCCTCATCCCGGCACTTTGGACATGGCATGACATTTTGCAGGCTCTTAATAAAACTCATGGAATGAAGGACTCTAGTCATAATACAAATAACAACTATATTATTAACAAAAAGCTAGGTTCTGCTCTCTGCCACTCACAATTCCATCTGCAAATCCTGAAGCAGAAGTACTTCTCACCACTAAACATATCCCCATATGTCCACTTTTCTGCATTCCCACTGCTCCGGTCCTTTCCAGCTCCTGACTGGCTCTCTCCAAGCCACCACGACTGCCTCCCAGCTGGTCCCCTAAATCACCGGTCTCAGGCCCCTCTCCTGACTGCACATTGGTGTCTGCGGAAGCAAAGAATCCGGTGTGTTATTAGGGGAGAAATGCTTATTTCTGTTTATCACGTCGGCAGAAACTGTTAGCTGACCCTAGCGGGTTAGTTTGCTAGGTTGCTGTCACAAAATACCACAGATCTAGGAGGCCAGAAGCCTAAGATTCAAGTGACGGCAGGTTTTCTTTTTTCTTTCCGAAGTTTATTATTATTTTTTTAAGATTTTATTTATTTGTCAGAGAGAGAGAGAGACTGAGCAAGCACCGATAGGGACAGGGAGAAGCAGGCTCTCTGCTGAGCAGGGAGCCCCATGTGGAACTCAATCCCAGGACCCCAGAATTATGACCTGGGCCAGAGGCAGACGCTTAACTGGCTGAGCCACCCAGAGAGGCCTTTCTGAGGCCTCTCTCCTGGGCTTGTGGAGGCCGCCTGCTCGCGGCGCCCTCATGTGGTCTTTCATCTGTGTGCGCACGTTTGTGTCCTCTCTTCTTACAAGGACACCAGTCAGGTTGGGTGAGGCCCCACCTTCGGGACCCGGTTTTACCTTGATTCCGTCTTTACTGGCCCTACTCCAAGTACAGTCAGAGTCGGAGGTACTGGGGTTAGAATTTTAATGTAGGAATTGAAAGGGGGCGGGACGCAATTCAACCCATCCCACAAGCGACATCTGTCTGGTACCGCCCAAAACTGCCGGCTTGAGGCCGTTTCTACTGCAAGCTCACATCACATTCCTTTAGATAACATCCTGCCTCTGCAAAGCTGAGGTTGTTGTGATAAAAAGTTTTGTGCGAGGGCACCTGGGGGGCTCAGTCTGTTAAGCAGCTGCCTTCGGCTCAGGTCATGATCCCAGGGTCCTGGGATCGAGCCCCACATCAGGCTCCCTGCTCCATGGAGAGCCTGCTTCTCCCTCTCCCTCTGTTGCTGCTCTACTTGTGCTTTCTCTCTCTCTCTCTCTCTGTCAAATAAATAAATAAAATCTTTAAAAAAATTTTTTTAGGGAAGCCTGGGTGGCTCAGTGGGTTAAGGCCCCTGCCTTTGGCTCAGGTCATGATCTCAGGGTTCTGGGATGGAGCCCCATATCGGGCTCTCTGCTCAGCAGGGAGCCTGCCTCCCCTCCTCCCCCTGCCTCTCTGCCTACTAGTGATCTCTCTCTCTTGTCAAATAAATAAATAAAACCTTTTAAAAAAATTTTAAAAAAAGCAGGAAAAGGAGGAAACAGCAGATTCTTATGCATAGATAAATGTGAAACAGGAAATGAATCCTGCTTCCAAGGTTTGAGAAGGTGGACGGTCCCAAACAGGCATTAAGTTCTTAGGACATAAATACTGAATTTGTTTGTACTTATCTACTTAATGATTAGAACTGTTGGGTATTTCTGTGGGCCTAGGGGGTCATGAAACGATTATGGAAACACTAGATGTGCCAGGAGTTGTGAAAATTCGGGAACCTCCTTTACTCCAAATGGGTCAGTGGATCCCAGAGATAAGAAATACTAGGGAAGATTTTATTTATTTATTTTTAAACCTTTTTTTTTAAAAAATATTTATTTATTTATTTGACAGAGAGATCACAGTAGGCAGAGAGGCAGGCAGAGAGCGAAGGGGAAGCAGGCTCCCTGCTGAGCAGAGAGCCCGATGCGGGGCTCGATCCCAAGACCCTGGGATCATGACCCGAGCCAAAGGCAGAGGCCTTAACCCACTGAGTCCCCCAGGTGCTCCGGGAAGATTTTAATTAAACAGATTTCTCCAGGTTTCACCCCGGACCTATTGAAAAAATATTTGGGAGTTGAGCCCCGGGTCAGTTTTGGGATCCACTGGTCTAATCTAACCCTGTCATGAAGGCCTAGAAAGGGAAATGTTTTGCCAGAGGTCACACAGCAAGTTAGTGGCTGAGCTGGGCCTAGAATCCAGATTCTTTTTTTTTTTTTTTATAAAGATTTTATTTATTTATTTGACACAGAGAGAGAGAGATCACAAGTAGGCAGAGAGGCAGGCTGAGAGAGAGGGGGAAGCACGCTCCCCACCGAGCAGAGAGCCCAATGTGGGGCTCGATCCCAGGATCCCGAGATCATGGCCTGAGGCGAAGGCAGAGGCCCCAACCCACTGAGCCACCCAGGCGCCCCTAGAATCCAAATTCTAATGGAACCATCGGATTCTCTTTCTCTTCCTGAGCATTTCTTATATCCATACCTGCAAATGACAGGGCCATCTGCTGCTTAAAGACAGACGTGACCCTGACCTCAAAGACAGATAGCATTACACGAACAGAATCCAGGTTGAATACCTCCGTTGCATTTTTTAAAAAGATTACTTATTATTTATTTGTTTGAGAGAGAGCAGGGGGAGGGGAGAGGGACAAGCAGAGTCCTTGCTGAGCAGGGATGTGGGGCTTCATCCCAGGACCCTGAGATCATGACCTGAGCGGAAATCAAGAGTCAGATGCTTAACTGAGCCACCCAGGCACGCCACATCAGTAGCATTTTAAAAACTTATATCATGTAAGATCTGTATGAGGAAAACCATGGAACTCCGATGAAAGAGATGAAAGAAGAATTAAGTAAATGGGGAGATAGTTCATGTTTTTGGGTAGGAAAACTCAAAATTGTCAAGATGTCCATTCTTTTCAGCTTGGCCTATAGATTCAGTTCAATCCCAGTCAAAATCCCACAAGTTCTTTTTTTTTTTTTTTTAAAGATTTTATTTATTTATTTGACAGAGCGATCACAAGTCGGCAGAGAGGCAGGTGGGGTGGGGGGGAGGCAGGCTCCTTGCTGAGCAGAGAGCCCAATGTGGGGCTCGATCCCAGGACCCTGAGGTCATGACCTGAAGGCAGAGGCTTTTAACCCACTAAGCCACTCAGGTGCCCCTAAAATCCCACAAGTTCTTTTGTGGATGTTGACAGGTTGTAAAGTTTGTATGTAGAGGCAAAAAGAATAGTCAACCTAATATTGAAGAACGAAGTCAGAGCGATGGATGTAAGCAGGCCTGGTCTGAGGATCCGGAGGGGCTCCTGCAGGACCAGCCAAGACGGTCCCAGAGTGCATGCTGGGACATCAAACGGGAACAGCAGGAGATAAGAGAAGAGTTTATTGAAGGGGTAGAGAGAGTGCAGTTACAGACAGAATGGCTGGGAAAACTCAGAAAGGAAAAGAGAGAGAGTCTCATCTTTGCTCAAATTTGTGCTCTGCAAAGGGGTTTTTACTGAGGATTGTAGTCTGGTGTATGTGTCCTCATAGGCAACCAGGAACCAGTTACATAAGGCCCAGGCGTTATTCCTTAGAGCCGGGGAATCTTGGTGTCAATGTCTAGCACCAGAGATCTGGAACATGCATACGATAGCTTGTCTGGTCCTTCTCACCTGGTCCTTCCTTAGATGTCTATTCTAGAGAATTGTCAACTCCTTGTCCCTTATAACGACTATTTGCACCATATACATGTACATATGCACTATATACATATAATGACTATATACACTATTTGCATTCTGAGGCTTGGGTAAAAGTAGGGGTGCAGGTCCTGGCAAGAATAGCAGCAGAAAAAGGAGGAAAAGTCAGATTTGTCTGCAGTATTTCAGTTTCCCTATCTCAAGAGGACTGACACTACCCAACTTCCAAGACTTCCTATAAAGCTATAGTAATCAAGCCAGTGTGGTATTGGTGAAAAATAGAGAAATGGGTCAATGGAGCTGAACAGAGAGCCCAGAAATAGAGCCACATAAAAACAACCGACTCCTTGACCAAGGAGGAAAGGCAATACAATGGAGCAAAGAGTCTTTTCAACAAAGGGTGTTGGGACGACTGGACATCCACATACAAAAAAATGAATCCAGACAGAGGCCATACACCCTTGGCAAAATTTAGCTTAAAATGGATCGTAGACCTAAACGTAAAATGTAAAACTGTGAAACCCTTAGGAGATAACATAGGGGAAAATCTGGATGATCATGGAGATGGTGATGGCTTTTTAGGCACAATGAAGGCATGATCCATGTATTATACAAAGCTAAGCTAAATTATACAAAGCTAAGAAATAACCAATAAACTGGACTTCACTAAAATGAAAAATTTTTGCCCTGCAAAGGACATTGTCAAGAGAACGAAAAGCCAGACTGGGTGAAAATATTTGCAAAAGACAGATCCGATAAAGGACTGTTATCCGCAGTATACAAAGAACTCTTAAAATAGAATGATAAGAAAACAACCTGATTAAAAAATGGGCCAAAGATTTTAACAGACACAGAACAGATGGCAAGTAAGCATATGAAAAGATGTCCTACACTGAATAACCCCAGTGAAATGAAAACTAAAACAATAATGAGATGTCCCTTTACACCTATTGGAATCCCCCAAATCTAGAACACTGACAATTCCAAATGCTCTCGAGGATATGGAGCATCAGGAACTCTCATTCATTGCTGGTGGGAATGCAAAATGGTACAGCTACTTTGGAAGACAAATTGATGGTTTCTCACAAAACTAACCACAATCTAACCATACCATCCAGCAATTGTGCTCCTTGGTGTTTACTCCAAGGAGTTGAAAACTTATATCCACATGAAAACCCGCATATGGATGTTTATAGCAGTTTCCAAAACTTGGAAGCAACCAAGTCCTTCAGGAGATGAATGGATATGCTGTGGTCCATCCAGATAATGGGGTGTCGTTCACCACTAAAAAGAAATGAGCTATCCAGCCATGAAAAGACATGGAGGAACCTTAAATGCATATAACTAAATGAAAGAAGCCAATCAGAAAAGACTACATGATTCCAATTATGTGACATCTGGAAAAGGCAAAACCATGGAGATAACAAAAAAGATGAGTGGTTGCCAGGAGTTGGGGGAGGGAGAGATAAAGAGGACACAGAGGATTTTTAGGGTAGAAGATATTCTATGCGATGCCGTCACAGTGGATATATATTAGACGTTTATCTAAACCCCTAGAATGGGCAACACCAAGGGTGAACCCTCATGTCTACTGTGGACTTCGGATCCACAGTTGATACCGAATCGATACCTATTCGGATCGGTAATGATGGGTCAGTGTCGGTTCCCTGATTGTAACAGGTGTATTGCTCTGGTGAGGAGATTGACGGGGGGGGGGCGGGGGCAATGAATGTGTGGGGACAAGGGGTGTAGAGGAAATCTCTGTACTTTCCACTCAATGTAGCTTTGAACCTAAAACCACTCTAAATATTCAACTAATGAAAAAAGTTGTAGATCCTTTTGTGGCTCATAGAGGTGACTACTGGGAATTCATGCTACTCTTATGTGAGCTGTACTACCCTCAAAGCTTATCACAACACAGGTCACAGCATGACCTGTCTGATATGGGAAAAAAATCAGTCTTGAAGTCAATAAACAAGTTTATTATTATCCCCATCAGTAGCACCGCCCATTTGGTGAAGTAAAAAGAGGGTTGTGGGAATTATACAAAGCTAAGTAATCAAAAATATTTTAATGAGTAATTACCATGGACCTACTGAAAGACACAGGGGACAAAACAAGGGAAATATAAAATGTTGTTCCTGGAGCTCCTGGCTGGCTCATTTGGTAGAGCCTGCAACTCTTGATCTCAGGTTTGTGAGTTCGAGCCCCATGTTGGGTGCAGAGCTTACTTAAGATAATATTAATAATAAAACAAAAAATAAAATGTTCTTGCAAAGCTGAAAGTCTGGTTCTTTGGCCCGAATTGGGATGAATCAATAATGCAAATGGACTTTAAACCCTCAGCGCTGTGTTGTTCCAACTCCGTATCTATAATTCAGAGGTGGAGAAAAAGTGTCTGCTGTTTGTTTTTAAGATTTCTTTATTGGAGAGAGAGAGAGAGAGCACTCAAGAGTGCAGGGCGGGGGAGGGGCAGAGGGAGAGAGAGACTCTCAAGCCGACTCCCCACTCAGCATGGAGCTGGACATGGGGCTCAATCCCACGACCCCGAGATCATGACCTGAGCCAAAATCAAGAACTGAACGCATAACCAACTGAGCCACCCAGGCGACTCCAAAGGTATCTACTGTTAGAGGCGTTTTCTCTGGCAGATATGTAACATCTTTTTGTTTAAAGATTTTATTTATTTGACAGAGAGAGACACAGTGAGAGAGGGAACACAAGCAGGGGGAGAGGGAGAAGCAAGCTTTCCGCCGAGCAGGGAGCCCGATGTGGGACTTGATCCCAGGACCCCGGGATCACGACCTGAGCCAGAGGCAGATGCCCAATGACCAAGCCACCCAGGCGCCCAGATATGTCACATCTTGTTTGCCTCAAGTGACAGAAGGAATGTAAAACAAAAACAAAAACCTTAAACTATAAAATGCTTCACAGAGACAGATTATTAATGTTCCTTCGTGAGATGAGCAGCTTAGTTCCGGGACCTGCTGAATGTATACAGCGACACAAAAAGATGGCATAGAATTTGAAAAAGGATTAGAAAGGAGCCCCTGAGGATTTTCACTTCTGGTCACTTGAGAATTCCAAGTTTATGTTTGAGGAGCCAGATGGGAACCTTTGAGCCCAGGGGAGAAGAGCAGAGATTACGATGTTTGTGGAGCCTGGGACCCAAGAAGAATGACTAAGGGAATTAGAACCGGGACACCCAAAGATAAGGTGTCGTTATTCATCGAGAAGAAAAAGCTAAGGGCGGTCTTGTGCTGAAAGAGGTCCAGGGAATCTGGAAGATCGCTCTGTCACTCCCACCTCTGGGAATCGTATCTGGGCTCTGGGAATAAGCCCAAGGCCCTCTTAGTTCTCCAAGCATCTTCTGTCTAAGACTCAGGTCAGGCAACCATTCTGAATACAGAGCTGCTGGAGTTCTCAGAGCCAGGCTTCTAAAGGTGGGTCGAGGTTGACATGGGCTGGGGAGGCGGTTAGCCAGCTTTCCTCCTGAGGGTCTCTACTATTAGTGGTCTCAGAAACTGTTCACAGTTGCTGCCTTGGCTAAGAATTCTTCAGGAACATTGACCCAAGAGGCACATGATTCCCCATCACCAGGCATGCCTGGTCCCGTAGGAAGCTGTGATGTTGGTAGTTATACCCCCTTTTGGTGGCAAAAGGAAACCTGTAGCCTTGTTTGGAGCAGTTCCTAGTGATTAACATTCCAGAGAGATGCCCCCAGGACTTGAGCAGGTGGTTAGTGATGATCTCACAAACACGAAGCGTTTAGGAGCCGCACGGGGGGTCGGGGTGCCCCGTGGAGAAGGGCAGAAATAGAAGGGTTTTGGCACATGGGACCCAGGAAGGAAGCTGGAGCCAGAGCAGCGCAGACGCCGTGGGGCTGGGCTTGGGCGAGACGACAAAGGCCGTGTTCCTGCCCATGCCAGGCCCGTGAGGCCCTGGGGACGATTTGGGCTTCCACGCTGAGTGAGATGGAGCCACGGGAGTATCTAGTGGAAGAGCGACAAGGTCTGCCTTCTGCTGTACTGGGAATGACTGGGTCAGAGTAGGAAGACTCAGTAGGAGGCTCTGGCAAAATTGGGCGGGATGTAGTGAGGCGAGAGGATCAGGGGAGGTGGTAGGAGAGTCTGATTCTGGAAACGCTGGGAAGCCAGCATCAACTCCTGAGGGACTGGTACAGGGTGTAGAGAGTGGGCCCAGCAACGTTGGCTGTCTTTCCTTAAGTGCTCGAGTGACCGTGTTGTTTAGCTTGAGTTGGAAGGATGTGGTTGCCATCCTTGAGAGAAAGAAAGGATTGTGAGAGAAAGGCACCAGGCACCCCTCATTCATTTATTTTAAGTAAGCTCAAGCCCCAGCATGGGGCTTGAACTCATGACCCTGAGAGCAGGAGTCACACCAGGCACCCCTGTTTCAACTGCCTTTAAACAAATTTTGAGATTCTAATTTATAGATGATATATCTACTCCACACTCCACAGGCAACCATTATAATGATTTCTATAATCATAGTTTTACCTGTTCTAGAATTTCATATACATAGAATCATGAAGTATGTACTCTTTTGTGTTTTCTTTCACATAGCTTAATGTTTCTCAGATTTAGCCATGTTCATGCATGTATCAACAGTTAATTCGTTTTTATTGTGTAGTATTCCATTTTATCAATTTGTTTATCCATTCACTTGTTGATGGACAACTTGATTGTTTCCATCAAGTTTTGGCTCCTATGAATAAAGCTGTTGTGAACATTCTTTTCATGGACACATATTTTCATTTTCTTTCTTTCTTTCTTTCTTTCTTTCTTTCTTTCTTTCTTTCTTTCTTTCTTTCTTTCTTTCTTCCTCCCTTCCTCCCTTCCTCCCTTCCTCCCTTCCTCCCTTCCTCCCTTCCTTCCTTCCTTCCTTCCTTTCTTCCTTTCCTTCTATTTTCATTTTCTTAAATAAATATTAGAAGTAGAATTGCTGGGTCAGAAGAATAGTATGTGATTGACTTTATAAGAAATGGGAGGGGCACCTGGCTAGCTCACTCGGTAACACATGACTCTTGACCTCAGGGTTGTGAGTTCGAGCCCCACACTGGGTGTAGAGATTACTTAAAAATAAAATCTGAAAACAGAAAAAAGAGGAAAAAAAAAGAAGTAGTCAAACCCTTTTTCATAATGGTTTTGCTCTGTTCTAGCATGGTATTTGAGTTTCCTTTGCTTTGTTTTCTTTCTGTTTTTTTCTAGAATTTCATCTACATTTAGTTTTTTTGCATCTGGCTTTTTTCAATTAGCATAATGATTCTGAGATTCATCCATGTCCTGCTTATCAGTGGTTTGTGTTTTAAGATTTTTTTTATTTATTTGAGAGAGAGAGAGAAAGAGAACAGGGGGAGGAGCTGAGGGAGAGGGAGAAAGCAGACTCTGCACGGAGCACAGAGCCAGACATGGGGCTCAATCCATGATCCTGAGATCATGACCTGAGCCAAAATCAAGAATAGGAGGCTCAACCCACTGAGCCACTCAGGCGCCCCTGTTTGTTTTTAAGAAAGCCCTACCCCTCCGTAGTTTGTTTCTTTTGAGTGCTGAGTGATGATATACCACGTGCGTGCATCAGGTTGATTTGATCCACCATTTGTTGGGGGTATTTCCATGGTTTAGCTGTTTTGTATGAAGCTATCAACATTCACATGAGGGGCTTTGTGCTGACATAAGTTTTTTTGTTTTTTCTCTTGGGTAAATATCTGCAAGTAGGACTGCTGAGTAGTGTATTAAGTATATTTTAGCTTATAAGAAGCTGCCGAGGGGCGCCTGGGTGGCTCAGTCGGTTAAACGTCTGGTCTGCCCGTGGCTCAAGTCGTGATCGCAGGGTCCGGGGATCGAGCCCCACATCCGGCTCCCTACTCAGCAGGGAATCTACTTCTCCCTCTCCCTCTGCCTGCTCCCCCTGCTTGTGCTCTCCCAATCTCTGTCTGGCAAATAAATAAAATATTTTTTTTTTAAAGATTTTATTTATTTATTAGAGAGAGAGAGACTGAGAATGAGAGGGGAGAAGAAGGTCAGAGGGAGAAGCAGATCTCCCGCAGAGCCGGGAGTCCGATATGGGACTCGATCCCGGGACTCCGGGATCATGACCTGAGCCGAAGGCAGTCGCTTAACCAACTGAGCCACCCAGGCGCCCAATAAAATATTAAAAAAAAAAAAAAAAAAAAAAAAAAAGAAGCAGCTGCCAATGTGTTTGTGCCATTTTACATTCCTACCAGCAGCGAGTGAGAGGTCCTGTTTCTCCACGTCCTTGACAAAACTTGGTCTTGTCAGTCTTGTTCATGTCGGCCACTCTAATAGGAATGAAGTGGGATCTCCCAGTGGTCTTATACTTGATCTCAGCCAAAAGGCGGAGAAGCGATCTCACAGTGGTTTTGATTTGCATTTTCATAATGCTAACCTTAAAAATGAAACAGTCAGTTGTTTTGCCAGCAAAAATGGGTTTATTCAGGAATGACAGAGAATTGCAATCCAGGACATGCAAGCTGCAGCAAAACCATAGGCAAGTCCAACAAACAAAGGAGAGGAATGTTATTTTATGGAGAAGGAGGGAGTTCGAAGGGGCTGTTTGGAATGAAAGTCCATTGGAGAAAAGCAAGAGTTCAGGGTAACAACAGTTTCTCATGGGGTGAGTTGTTGAAAGGGTAGTTGATTTCTTGTAGGAGATCCAATGTAAATCTTTCCCTGTTGGGAGCTGTAATTGATGATTCTTTTCTGTTGACATTCTTCTGTTGGGATCTGTAATTGACAGTTTTTCCCATAATTTATTTTGAGTGGTGGGCTCTTCTTCCAGCCTCCCCTTCTAGCCTCCAAGTCCACTTTAGTGAAATTTTCCTTTATTAATTTTCACAGTAATTACTAGTGATGTTTAGTATCTTTAACTGTGCTTATTAGTCAGCTTTATACCTTTATTTATGAAATGTCCAACTCTTTTGCCCATTTTTTAAAAAGATTTTATTTATTTATTTGAGCGCGCGCGCGCGAGAGAGAGAACATGAGAATGGAGAAGGTCAGAGGGAGAAGCAGACTCCCCATGGAGCTGGGAGCCTGATGTGGGGCTCGATCCCAGGACTCCAGGATCATGACCTGAGCCAAAGGCAGTCACTTAACCAACTGAGCCACCCAGACACCCCTCTTTTGCCCATTTTTATAAATTGGATTGAAAAAAAAATAAATTGGGTTGGTCTTTTTTTTTTTTGAGTTTTAGGAGTTTTTTTTTTTAAGATTTATGCATTTATTTATTTATTTAAAGAGAGAGCATGATTTGGGGGGTGAGCAGAAGGAGAGAATCTTCAAGCAGACTCCCCACCATCAGGTGGGGAGCCTGATATGGGTGGACCCAGTTCTACAACCTACGAGATCATGACCTGAGCTGAAACCAAGAATTTGATACTTAACCAACTGAGCCCCCCAGGCACCCTGGAGTTTTAGGAGTTTTTAAAAAATATAATCTGATTAAAAACCCTTTGTCATATATATGTATTGTGAATATTTTCTCCCAGTCTAAGACCTACCTTTTCATTTTTTTTTAGTTCAGTTTATCAGTGTTTTCTTTTGATTAGTGTTTTTTTGTGTTCTGAGAAATTGTTGCCTATCCTAAGGTTACAAAGATATTCTTCTATATTGTCTTCTAGAAATTGTATGGTTTTAGGTTTTACATTTAGATATCTGATCTATCTCAAAATAATTTTTATATTTGGTATAAGGGATCAAGGTTAATTCTTTATAATGTAGATATCTAGTTGTTCCAACACTATATATTGAAAAGAATGTTCTTTCCTCATTGAGTTATTTTGATGCTTATTGAAAATCAATTATACATGTGAGAATTTATTTTTGATTTCTCTCTTCTGTTCCATTGACTTGATTTTACATCAATACTACACCGTCTCGAATATTTACTTTGTATCTTGCCACTTGGCTAAACTCACTTATCCTAGTAGCTTTCTTGTATATTCTTTAGGACTTTTTCTTTTTCTTTTTTTTTAAGAGAGAGAGTGTATGCATGTGGGTGCATGAATGGAGGGGGGTGCGGGAGGAGGGACATAGGGAGAGAGAGAATCACAAGCAGGCTCCATACTTGGTGCAAAGCCTGATGTGAGGCTCAATCCCATGACCCTGAGATCATGACTCAAGCCAAAATCAAGAGTTTGATGTTCAATCAACCGAGCCACCCAGGCGCCCCTATTTTTTAGGTCTTTCTATTTACACAATCATGTAGTTTGGAAATAAAGACAGTTTTACTTATTTATACCTAATCTTTATGCCTTTTATTTCTTTTTCTTACATTACACTCTCTGGGACAATCACTACAATGTTGACTAGTGTTTAGAGTAGACATCTTTGCATTGTTTTTAACCTTAGGGGGGGAAAGCACTAATTATTTCACCAATAAGTATGATGTTACTATAGATCTTCATAGATGTTCTTTATTAATTTGAAGTAATTATCTACCATCTCTACTTTGTGAGAATTTTTATCCTGAATAGGTATTAAATTTTGTCAAATATGTTTTCTGTAATTATTGAAATGGTATCTGATTTTTCTCCTTCATTACATTAATGTGGTAGATTACATTGATTTTTCTTTTTCTTTATTTCTTTTAAAGTTTCTATTTTTAAGAAATCTCTATACCTGACGTGGCGTTCAAACTCAAAACCCCAAGATCGAGAATCACACACTCTACCGACTGAGCCAGCCAGGCATCCCTGTTATTTTTACTTTTTAACAGCCAGCTGAATTTTTTTTTTTAATTAACATATAATGTATTATTGGAATGCCTGTGTAGCTCAGTCAGTTAAGCATCTGCCTTTGGGTCGGGTCATGATCTCGGGGTCCTGGGATCGAGCCCCGCATCAGGCGCCCTGTTCAGCAGGGAGTCTGCTTCTCCCTCTCCTTCTTCCCTGCCCCCTCACTTTATCTCAAATAAATAAAAGTTAAAAAATATATGATGTAAAAAAAAATATATGATGTATTATTTGTTTCAGGGGTACAGGTCTGTGATTCACAGCACTCACCATAGAACATACCCTCCCCAAGTCCATCATCTAGCCACCCCTTCCCCCCACCCTTCTCCACTCCAGCAACCCTCAGTTTGTTTTCTGAGATTAAGAGTCGATTATGGTTTGTCTCCCTCTCTGGTTTTGTCTTGTTTCATTTTTCCCTCCTTTCCCCTATGATCTTCTGTCTTGTTTCTCAAAATCCTCATATCACTGAGATCAAATAATTGTCTTTCTCTGATTGACTTATTTCCCTTAGCATAATAGCCTGTAGTTCCATCCACGTCATTGTAAATGGCAAGGTTTGGGTTTTTTTTTGTAACGACATGGATGAAACTAGATGTTTTTCAATGGCTGTATAATATTCCATTGTGTATGTGTGTGTGTGTGTGTGTGTGTGTGTGTGTGTGTGTGTGTATCTGTTGATGGACATCTCAGCTCTTTCCATAGTTTGGCTGTTGTGGACATTGCTGCTATAAACATTCGGGTGCACGTGCCCCTTTGGATCACTACATTTGTATCTTTAGGGTAAATACCCAGTAGTGCGATTGCTGGATCGTAGGGTAGCTCTATTTTCAACTTTTTGCGGAACTTCCATACTGTTTTCCAGAGTGGCTGCACCAGCTTGCATTCCTACCAACAGTGTAGGAGGGTTCCCCTTTCTCCGCATCCTCGTTAACACCTATCATTTCCTGACTTGTTAATTTTAGCCATTTTTATTGGTGTGAGGTGGTATCTCACAGTGGTTTTGATTTGTATTTCCCAGATACTGAGTGATGTTGAGCACTTTTTCATGTGTCTGTTGGCCATTTGGATATCTTCTTTGCAGAAACGTCTGTCCATGTCTTCCGCCCATTTCTTGATTGGATTATTCCTTGGGTGTTGAGTTTGATAAGTTCTTTATAGATTTTGGATACTATCCCTTTGTCTGATATGTCATTTGCAAATGGGAGAAAATACTTTCTCCCATTCTGTCAGTTGTCTTTTGGTTTTGTTCACTGTTTCCTTTGCTATGCAGAAGCTTTTTATCTTGATAAAGTCCAAAAATAGTTCATTTTTGTCATTGCTTCCCTTGCCTTTGGCAATGTTTCTAGGAAGAAGATGCTGTGGTTGAGGTCAAAGAGGTTGCTGCCTGTGTTCTCAAGGATTTTGATGGATTCCTGTCTCACATTTAGGCCTTTCGTCCATTTTGAGTTTATTTTTGTGTGTGGTGTAAGGAAATGGTCTAGTTTCATTCTTCTGCATGTGGCTGTCCAATGTTCCCAGCACCATTTGTTGAAGAGACTATCTTTTTTCCTTTGGACATTCTTTTCTGCTTTGTTAAAGGTCAGTTGACCATAGAGTTGAGGGTCCATTTCTGGGTTCTCCATTCTGTTCCATTGATCTATGTGTCTGTTTTTGTGCCAGTACCACACTGTCTTTATGATTACAGCTTTTTTTTTTTTAAATTTTTAAAGATTTTTAATTTATTTAATTGACAGAGAGAGAGAGAGACAGAAAGAGAAGGAACACAAGCAGGGGGACTAGGAGAGGGAGAAGTAGCCTTCCCACCTAGCAGGCAGCCTGATGCGAGGCTTGATCCCAGAACCCTGGGATCATGACCTGAGCCAAAGGCAGATGCTTAACAACTGAGCCCCCCAGGCGCCCCATGATTATAGCTTTGTAATAGAGCTTGAAGTCCAGAATTGTGATGCCACCAGCTTTGCTTTTCTTTTTCAACATTCCTCTGGCTATTTGGGTTTTTTTTCTGGTTCCATATAAATTTTAGGATTATTTGTTCCATTTCTTTGAAAGATGTTGATAGTATTTTTTTTAAGATTTAATTTATTTATTTGACAGAGAGAGAGATCACAAGTAGGCAGAGAGGCAGGCAGAGAGAGGGGGGAAGCAGGCTCCCTGCTGAGCAGAGAGCCTGATGTGGGGCTTGATCCCAGGACCCTGAGATCACAACCCAAGCCGAAGGCAGAGGCTTTAACCCATTGAGCCACCCAGGCACCCCAGAAGTTGATAGTATTTTGATAGAGATTGCATTGAATATGTAGATTGCTCTAGGTAGCATAGACATTTTCACAATATTTGTTCTTCCAAACCATGAGCATGGAACGTATGAGCTGAAGGCAGAGGCTTTAACCCACTGAGCCACCCAGCTGCCCCCATTCACACTTTTCTGTACAACGATCAACACCATCCATCTCCGGAACTTCTTCGTCTTCCCAAATTGACACTCTGTCCTCCTTCAACACGAACTCCCAATAGAATAGAGAGCTCAGAAAATACCCCTTGCATATATGGTCAAATGATTTTTTTCCTTTCTTTTTTAAAAAATATTTTATCTATTTATTTGTCAAAGAGGGAGCACAAGCAGAGTGAGAAGCAGGCTCCCCACTGAGCAGGGAGCCCCATGGGGGACTCAATCCCAGGACCCTGGGATCATGACCTGACCCAAAGGCACATTAACCAGTTGAACCACCCAGGTGTCCCTGGCCAAATAATTTTCAACAAGGGTACCAAGACCATTTAATGGGGAAAGGAGTCTTTGCAACAAGTAGTCCTGGGAAAACTGGGTTATCCACATGTAAAAGAATTAACTTATATACAAAATTTAACACAAAATGGATCAAAGACTTAAGAGACCCAAGAGGTAGAACTATAAAGACCTAAGAACTAAAACTACGAAACTCTTAGGGGCACCTGGGTGGCTCAGTCAGTTGAGCATCTATTCTTGGTTTTGGCTCAGGTCATGATCTCAGGGTCATGAGATCAAGCCCAAGCTGGGCTCCCTGCTCGGTGCAGTCTGCTTAGGACTGTCTTTCCCTCTCCCTCTCCCTCTGCCCCTCCCCACCCATGCGCAGTCTCTCTCTCTCAAAAAAAAAAAAAAAATTATTTTAAGCTAAGATATTCTTAGAAGAAAACATAGGGAAAATCTTCATGACGTTGGATTTGGCAGTGATTTCTTGGCTATGATGCTAAAAGCACAGGAAAACAAAAGTTTAAATTTATCAACCGGACTACATCAAAATTAAGAATTTCTGTTTATCAAAGGACACAATCAATAGTGAAAAGACAGCCTACATGGGAGTCTGACTGGCTCAGTCAGTAGAGCATTCTACTCTTGATCTCGGGGCCATGAGTTTGAGACCCATGTTGGGCGTAGAGTTCATTAAAAAAAAAAAAAGGCAGCCTACGGAATGGGGGAAAATATCTTCAAATCATATATCTGATAGGGGTTAATGACCAGAATATATAAAGAACTCCTACAACTCAAATAAAACAAAACTCCGAATAACCCAATTTAAAAATGGACATAGTACTTGAATAGACACTTCACCAAAGAAGATGCAAAGATGGCCGACAAGCACTTGAAAGGATGCTCCGCACCACATATCATCACTCGGGGAAATGTGAATTAGAACTACAACAGGAAATAACAAGTGTTGGCAAGGATGTGGAGAAATCAGAGCCCACTTGTATTGCTGTGGGAAATGAAGTTATACAGCTGCTGTGGGAAATAGTATGATGGTTCCTCAAAAAACTAAAAATGGAAAAAATATCCGGAAATTTTATTTCCTTTTTTTTTCCCCCCAGCAATTTTACTTCTACTTGGGTTGTCAGAAGCTCTGGTTTAGGGGCACCTGGGTGGCTCAGTTAGTTAAGCATCTGCCTTTGACTCAGGTCATGATCCCAGGGTCCTCGGATCGAGCCCTGCATTGGGCTCCCTATTCAGTGGAAAGTCTACTTCTCCCTCTCCCTTTCTCTGCCTTCCATTCATGCGCTCTCTCTCTCTCACTCAAATAAATAAATAAAATCTTTAAAAAATAAATATAAATAAATGAATAATTATCTCTTCAAGACCCTGCTTTCAATTCTTCTGGATGTATACTCAGAAGTAAAATTGCTAACTGTTTTTATGTGTATCGTTCAATAGTGTTAGAAACATTCACGTTGTCTTGCGACTACTGGCCAGGACTTATTTCATCTTGCAAATTTGAAACTCTGTACCCACTAAACAAGAAGACACACACACACACACACACACACACACACACCCGGCCCCTGGCAACCACCTGTCTCATTTCTGTCGCTATGCATTTGGCTAGGTACCACATACAAATGGAACAATGCAGTGTTTGCCTTTTTCCGACCGGCTTATTTCATTTAGTATAAGGTTAACACATATCGTGGCATGTATCCGATTTTCTTTTCTTTCCCTAATTTTTATTTAAATTCTAGTTGGTTAACATATAGTGTGAAACTGGTTTCAGGAGAATTTAGTGGTTTATCACTTACCTATAATACGAAATTTCCTTCCTTTTTAAGGCTGAATAACATTTCTATGTGTATATGTATACACACACATTCATATATGTATGTGTTATATGCAATATATGTATAATATACATATAAAATGTGTGTATATACACATTTTGGAATATTATATAGACACATTATATATATGAATATACATATGTATATATTATTTATTCAATCTGTCAATGGACATTTGGATGTTTCTACTTTGGGCTACTACAAACAATGCTGTTACAAATATAGATGTATAAATATCTCTTCAAAGGATGGCTGGTTTTTGTGTGAACATAAGTTGTCCTCTCTTTAGGGTAAATATCTAGAAGTAAGACTGCTGAGTTACAAGATGAGTGAGGGTATGTTTAACTTTACAAGAAACTGCCCAACTGTTCTTCACAATGGTTGTGCATTGGCATCCCCCATGCATTCCCTCATTCCATGTTCTCACCTCGACCCTATGGCCAAAGTTCCTCCCATTCTAATAGGTGTGTTGGGATATCTCACTGTGGTTTTAATTTTTCATTTCCCTGGTGTCTAATGATACTGAGTCTCTTTTCCTATGTTTATGTGCCATTTATAGGTACTTTTTTGGCAAAATGTACAGGTCTTTTACTTGTTTTGAAAAACTGGGTTGATTGGGTTGTTTGTTTTGTTAACTTTGGAGATACAAGTCCTTTGTTTTGGATACTAGTTTTTTTTTTAATTGAGATGTAATTGACATATCACAGTATACATTATTAGGTACAGGTACACAACATAATGATTTAATATAAGGTACATATGGTGAAATAATCACCACCGTAAGTCTAGATAACATTCATGACCACATATAGTTACAAATTTTTTTCTCGTGATGAGAATTTTTAAGATCTATAGCCTTAGCAATTTTCAAATATGTAATACTCTATTTTTTAAAGGATTTTAAAATTTTTTCAAGGTTTTATTTATTTATTTGACAGAGAGAGACATAGCGAGAGAGGGAACACAAGCAGGGGGAGTGGAAGAGGGAGAAGCAGGCCCCCCACTGAGCAGGGAGCCCAAAGTGGGGCTTGATCCCAGCACCCTGGGATCATGACCTGAGTGGAAGGCAAATGCTTATCGACTGAGACACCCAGGCGCCCCTTTTTAAAAGTTTTTATTTATTTAAGTAATCTCTATACTCAGCATGGGGCTTGAACTCACAACCCTGAGATCAAGAGTCACACACTCTTCCAACCGAGCCGGCTAAGCACCCCTACCATACCGTACTATTAACTATAGTCACCATGCTATACACTACGTCCCCGGGACTTGTTTCTCTTATAACTGGAAGTTTGTACCTTCTGGCCCCCTCCACCCATTTTGCCCCCACCCCCCCAACTCTGTTAACCACCACTTTGTTCTCAGTATCATCGAGTCTGGGTTTTTTGATTTTTGTTTTTTTAGATTCCACATATAAGTGAGATCATATGGTATTTACCGTTTTCTGTCTGACTGACTTTGTTTAGCATAATGCCCTCAGCGTCCATCTGTGATGTTGAGATGGCGGGATTTCCTTCTTCTTTATGGCTGAGTAAAATTCCATACATATATACATATGTATGTGCACATGTATATGTATGTGTATATATGTATGTGTGCATTTTCTTTCTGTTCATTGATGAATAGACATTAAGACTGTTTCCGTATCTTGGCTATTGTAAATAATACTGTTGTATTACAGTACAAAATACTGTAAATATACATATATAGTATATAATAGTACTGTAAAGTGCAATATAAAATATTGTAAATAATGCAGTGAACATGGGGTGCAGATATCCTTTCAAGTTAGTGTTTTCATTTCCTTCAGATAAATACTCAACAGTGGAATTGCTGGATTGTGTGGTAGTTCTATTTTTAGTTATTTGAGGAAGCTCCATAATGTTTACCAGAGTGGCTGCACCAGGTTAGATTCCCGCCAACAGGGCAAAAAAGTTGCCTTTTTTCCCCTCCACATCCTCACCAATACTTATTAATTCTTATCTTTTTTTTTTTTAAGATTTTATTTATTTATTTGACAGAGAGAGAGCACAAGCAGGTAGAGCAGCAGGCAGAGGGAGAGGGAGAGGCAGGCTCCCTGCTTAGCAGAGACCCCAACGGGGGACTTGATCCCAGGACCCTGGGATCAGGACCCGAGCTGAAGGGAGATGCCCAACCATCTGAGCCACCCAGGCACCCCTCTTGTTTTTTGATAATAGCCATATCATTTTGAAGTGATATCTCACTGTGGTTTCGAATTACCATCTGTATGTCTTCTTTGGAAAAATGTCTATTTAGATGCTCTGCCCATTTTTATTTGGATTTTTTTTAAGAATTGACTTGTATGAGTTGTTTATCTATTTCGGATATTAACTCCTTAGCAGACATAGGATTTGCAAATATTTTCTCCATTCACTAGGTTTTCTTGTTTTTGTTTTTTGTTTAAGTAAACTCTGCACCCAACATCGGCCTCACACGCATGACCTTGAGATCAAGCCTCACTTGTTTCACTGACCGAGCCAGTCAGGCACCCCATAGGGTGCTTTTTCATTTTGTTGATGGTTTCCTTTGCTGTGCAAAAACTTTTTTTTTTTTTATTAGAGAGAGAGAGAGACTGAGAATGAGAGGGGAGAAGGTCAGAAGGAGAAGCAGACTTCCCGCAGAGCCGGGAGTCCGATATGGGACTCGATCCTGGGACTCCGGGATCATGACCTGAGCCGAAGGCAGTCGCTTAACCAACTGAGCCACCCAGGCGCCCTGTGCAAAAACTTTTTAGTTTGATGTTGTCCCACTTATTTCCTTTTGTTTTTGTTGTCTTTGTTTTCTTGGATACCAGTTTTTGTTGTATATTTGATTTCCAGATATTTTCTCCCAGTCTATGGCTTGTCTTTTCATTCTTTCTGCAAAGTAAAAGTTTTAAATCTTGGTTAAGTCCAATTTATCACTTTTGGAGTCCCATGTCTAGAGTCCTATTTAAGAGTTCTTTGGCTAGGGGCGCCTGGGTGGCTCAGTGGGTTAAAGCCTCTGCCTTCGGCTCAGGTCATGATCTCAGGGTCCTGGGATCAGGTCATGATCTCAGGGTCCTGGAATCAGGTCATGATCTCAGGGTCCTGGGATCGAGCCTCCCCCCGCCCCCCATCGGGCTCTCTGCTCAGCAGGGAGCCTGCTTCCCCCTTTCTCTCTGCCTACTTGTGATCCCTCTCTCTCTGTCTAATAAATAAATAAAATCTTTTTTAAAAAAAGAGTTCTTTGGCTAATCCAAAGTCATGGCGAATTTTCCTGTGTTTTCTTTTTTCTTTTTTTTTCCCTGTGTTTTCTTATATGGGTTTTGTAGTTTTATGTTTGACATTTAAGTCTATGACCCATTTTGAGTTAATTCTTGTAGCTGATGTGGGGTATAAGTTGAGGTTGTTTGCGTGTGGGGGTCCAAATGTTTCAGCACAATTTGTTGAAAAGACTTTCATTTTCCACTGAATTACCCTTTGTGAAAAATCAATTGATCATATTTCTGGACTCTATTCTGTCTCTGATCATCTATTTCTGGACTGTATTCTGTTCCTTGGATCCACGTGTCTATTCTCCAGAACAACACTGCCTTGATTACTATAGCTTTACAGTGAGTCTTAGCATCAGGTGGCATGGGTTCTGAAGTTTTATTCTTCTCTTCCAAAATTGTTGACTACTCCAGTTCTTTTGTGTTTCCACATATACTTTAGAATCAGCTTCTCTATATCTATGGAAAAACAGCACTGGAATAATCGTTGGGAGTGTGTTAAATCTAAAGGTCAATTTGGAGAGAACTGACATATCTACATCGAGTCTACCAATCCATAAATACGGCGTTTCCCTCCATTTATTTAGGTTTTCTCTGATTTCTTTCACTGGTGTTTTGTACTTTGCAGCACAAAGATCCTACACACATTTTATTGGATTTATACCTAGATATTTTTCCTCCTCCTCCTCCTCTTTCTTTTTGAGATATTGCAAATGCTACTGTAAAAGACTTTGTAGTTTTGGGGCCCCTGGGTGGCACAGTTGGTTAGCTCAGGATCGTGAGTTCAAGCCCTGTGGAGCCTACTTAAAAAAAAATCATTTTTAAAAAAGATTTTTTCTATTTATTTGAGAAAGAGAGAGCATGAGTGGGTGAGGGGTAAGGCCAGAGGGAAAGAGAAGCAGACCTCCCTCTGAGCAGGGAGCCTGATGCGGGACTTGATCCCGGGACCCTGAAATCATGACCTGAGCTGAAGGCAGATACTTAACCAACTGAGCCATCCAGGCGCCCCAGTTTTTTTTTTTTTTTTAACTGCCAACTGAAACTAATATAACAATGTGTGTTAATTATATTTGAATTAAAAAAAATAATTTGCCAATTCCAACACTGCAGTGGTCCGTGTGCCTATTTCTGTTGCCTGGTAATTCTTTGTGGAGTAGATCACATTTTCCTATTTTTTGTATGTCTAGCAGTATTTCATTGCGGACATTATGAATGATAGGTCATGGTCACTCTGGGCGAGTCGAATTCTGTTTTCGTGGGTGGTTAAATTCCTGGCAGACCACTTTGATCTTCTGGCTTGGTTTTGGGATTCACTGGGGCAGCCTATCTTGGTTTTATCTTTAATGGTAGAATCAATCCCTTAGTCTTGAGATTCGCCTTCAAGTGTGGCTCTTCTGGGGTGTCCGTAGAAAGCCAAGGTGTTTACTGAGCCCCTCTAACCTGGCAGGACTCAGACTCTAAATTGCTGTTCCCCTGTTGTGAGTGGCCCCCAAAACCTCTGCTTGGCCTTCCAGGCCACCCCCCCCCACCCGCCCCCAGCCACCGGAGGATCTTCCCCCGGAGTGCAGCTCAGGAGTCAGCCAGTGGCTAGAAGGGAGCCATTCACACACTCTGGGGCTCCTTTTGTGGTTCCCTCCTTTCTAGGGTTCTCCAACCTGCTCAGTTTCTAGCTTCTCTGATAGCCTCAAACTCTCACCTCTGACTTGCTCCGGCCATTAAGATGGGCACTTCCGGCGGGAACTCTGGCCCCTGCCTGCCCCACAGACGGGAGCACTTTTGAGGGAAAAGCCTTGCAAAGTTGGATCTCACCCAGGGGTGGTCTGTTTTTGAAAGGGTAGAGTTTTCTAGGGCACCTGGCTGGCTCAGCCAGTAGAGCGTGCCATCTCGATCTCTGGGTCGTGAGCTTGAGCCTCACGTTTAGTGTAGAGTTTACTTAAAAATAATATCTATATAAAAAAGGGTAGAATTTTTCCCCATTTTTACCTGTTTTTGTCCCTCTTCAGTATCTTCAAAAAAAAATTTTTTTTTAAGATTTTGTTTATATGTGTGTGTGTGTGTGTGTGAGAGAGAGAGAGAGAGAAAGCAAAGCAGGGGAAGCGGCAGGCAGAGCAGGGCAGAGGCAGAGGGAGAAGCAGGGTCCCCACTGAGCAGGGAGCCCAATGCTGTCCTTGATCCCAGGATCCTGGGATCATGACACGAGCTGAAGGCAGCCACTTAACCGACTAAACCACCTAGGCATCCCGAGTGTCTTCCAATTGTCAAAAAAATTATTTAATCTATATATAAAAATTATTTCATATATACACACATACATGTATAAATGGATTTATAATATACATATATACATATATAAATGTATGTGTACACACACACACATATATGTTAGAATTTTCTGTTACTGAGAGTAGGGTTAGTCTAATACAAGGTCCCCTGCCATTCCTTTATTTATTTATTTATTTATTTATTTATTTATTTATTTATTTGAGATAGAGACAGTGAGAGAGAGCATGAGGGGGGAGAAGGTCAGAGGGAGAAGCAGAATCCCCGTGGAGCTGGGAGCCCGATGTGGGACTTGATCCCAGGACTCCGGGATCACGACCCGAGCCGAAGGCAGTTGCTTAACCAACTGAGCCACCCAGGCGCCCTCCCCTGCCATTCCTAACAGCTGGCATCTTCACTTATTTTTAATCTTCTGTGACTCCTTATAAAATATCTCATCCTTTTTGGGATGAGATAGGGTACAAATTTTAAGATAAACGTATACTGTGACACGTGCTCCCTGCTGACTGAGGGTGTCCAGACACCCCGCGGCGTCTCTGAAGGAGGGGGCGTTCCTGTGTGCCCCTCTTGCCCGCGGCTCTGACTCCAGCCCCCTTCCTCTCTCCTGGTTCTCAGCGTGGGCCACCGGGTCCTCGCCCCGTTGCTGTCTGATTTCTCCGCCTTGCGTGCGTCAGCAGCACAGTGGCATGTAAGCCACCATGCGGGTTCCCTTTGGTTTCGAGATGCCCGTGGTCTGTGTAGCTCTCTCGCTAGTTACCTTTCTAGCCACTTAGCTCTTTTTTCATGGTTCTCAGACTCTTTGTCTTCTCAGCAGGGCGTCCCCAGAGCCCAGTTCCCTGTCCTTCCCTTCTGCTCTCTCCTTATTGTGCCCTGAGACCTTCTCTACCAGGAGACACTCGAGAGCTGCTTAAGCAATGACGCAGCGAGTAGCGGAGATGCAGATGCCCGCTGTCTGGCCTGCCTCGCGCCCCACAGCGGGCCGCGGCCATCCGAGGGGTGCAGCTAGCTCCGCTCCTGTTCTTCCTGGACGGACCCTGCCTGCCACAGGTCAGACCCATCTGCTCGCTTCCTCCTGCTCCCTGAGCTCTGTCTCTCGTTCTTCTTCCTCTCCCTCATGGTCTTTTCTCTGTTCCAGGTCATGTTAGAACTCCACTACTCGGGGGAGTGTGCATTGAGTTCACATTCCCAATCTGATTTTCTCCCTAGGGGAACATTAGTTGTTCATTTAATAACTTTGCCTACAGAGGCACAGATCAAAATACCATCCACACTAAATCCGTGTGGGCTTTCCTTGTCCCCGGTGATGTGCTTTATGCAGTCCTGGCATGTGCAAAGTCCCTGTGGCCAGTCAAGCGATGCTTCAGCCCATGAGAACCCCTCCCCTGCACAGAAGGCCACGTGGGCAGGCTGCCACCAGCTCCTGGCTTCCAGACAGCCCTGACATCTGGTCCCTAGCACCAGAAGAGACGCTAACGGGAGTTTTCTCAGACACCATCTCCTCTGCTCCTGCTCCTCTGAGAGGTGAGCCGCCTGTTCCAGATGAGGGCACTGTGGTACAGAGGAATTCGTGTAATTTTGTCACTAATTCCCAGTCTGACTCGGGGCAAGTTCTTTAATCTTCCTGCATCTCAGTTTTCGCGTGCATGCTCGCGTAGAGCTGGGGTAACTGTAGCACTTACCTCACTGGGATTCGGGGAGTATTAAGGGAGTTTAGCAGTACCTGGCAGGCCACAGCTCCTTGGGAACTTTTAGCTGTACTTTTTGAAGCACAGAGCTAGTGGGTAGTAGAACCAGGACTTAAGCCAGCTGCTGGGATCGAAACAAACTCTAAACAGGAAAAATGACAGCGAGAAGGTTCTGGGGAGCCTGGACACAGGGCATCGGGCTGGATGGCAACCGTGTCCCTACCGCAGCCTGAGTCAGGAGGCCTGTGGAGGAGGTGACACTTTAGCGGGGAGCCGATGGTCATGGGCAAGGCCCGGCCAGCTCAAGTGTACACACACCTTGACGCCGGTGAGCGTGGTGAGCTCGGAAGGCAGGCCAGTGTAGCCCAGAGCGGGCAGGAATGTGGTGGCGTGTGCCACGGGAACAGTGTGTGACCAGATCTCAGATGTGCTGTGGCAGCGAGGGCTCCGGCAGTTGAGAGGAAAGGAGCCTTTGTGGGCCTGCGATCGGGGCAGCTTTCTGGGGGAGGCGGGCGTCGAGCCACCACTGAGTGCTCTCAGCGCGCCCTGGGCCATGCTAAGGGCCGCGGACGGTTGCAGTTCAAACTGGAAATGAGACTGGCAGAAAAGCTGGGGAGTGACCTGGGAAAGACCGGCTGACCCGAGACAGAGTTCCGCCAGAGGACAGGCGTCGTCGCGCTAGCAAGCCAGCTGTAGTCTTCGTCCCGGAGCTCCGCCTGCAGGCTCAGAAACCCAGCTGGGCCCCGGGAGGGCACTTCCCGTCCTCAGCACCCCTCAGGTGCTGAGCAAGGGTGCAGAGGCTCATGGGCCAGCCGCTCGCTCAGGGACTTAACACGGAGAGATTGGGAACGTAGTGAGCACGCTCTTCTGGGAGGCAGGCCAGATGGGACTCCCGGTGATCATCTGGCTGGTTGCGGAGGGACTCATGCAATGGGAATTGGTTGGCAATGAGTGCCCTGAAGGTCCGGCAGCCTGAAGACTCACGGGAATGCCTGGGCTGACCCTTCGCTGGGGCCGCAATGACACTGCCTTCTCTCTCTCAGTCCCTCTAAGATTCGATTGATTGATTATTTGAGAGACAGAGACAGAGAGGGAGGGAGAGCATGAGCTCAGTGAGGACATGGGGAGAGGAAGAATGTCAAGCAGACTCCCTATCGAGTGCGGAGCCCGACATGGGGCTCAATCTCATGACCCTGAGTTCATGACCAAGCAGAAACCAACAGTCGGATGCTTAACCAACAGAACCTCCCAGTGTCCCCACGCTGCCTTCTCTTGATGGAGCAGGGTGAGCGTATCTGGCCATCCTTTGTTCTTCCTCGCTGTTGTCCCCTTTCTTCTGACGTGTTAACCTCAGTCATCCATGTAGCCTGTGGACCTGATGCTTCTTGCACTGACTTTGTATCATCGAGCTCATCCATTAGGGGACATTTCATTTCGCATTTCTGTCTTGCTCCCTCAGTGGTTGGGAGAACCCTAACATTCTCTCCCCTGTACTGATGCGGAGACCTCACACAAAGCCCGGTTCCCTCGCTTGCAAAATGCGGGTTATCATCAGCCTCCCTTCAGGGAGCTGTGGCTGGGCTGTGTGATGCGGCAGCCACTGGCCACATAGGACTAGTTAAGTTTAATTAATTACAATGAAAAACTCGGTTCCCTATGGCATCGGTCACCTTGCAAGTGCTCTGTGGGCCCCCCCGGTGGCTGGTGGCTCTGCTCGGAGAGTGCCCACCGTCACGGAGTGTCCTTTCCAGAGAGTTCAGTGAAATGATGTGTAGAAACACAGTGCGTTGGGGGCGCCCGGGTCGCTCACTGGGTTCAAGCCTCTGCCTTCGGCTCCGGTCATGATCTCAGGCTCCTGGGATCGAGCCCCGCATGGGGCTCTCTGCTCAGCGGGGAGCCGGCTTCCCCTTCTCCCTCTGCCTGCCTCTCTGCCTTCTTGTGGTCTCTCTCTCTCTCTGTCAGATAAATAAATGGGATCTTTAAAACAACAACAACAACAAAAAGCCCTCTAAAGCACAGTGCATGGTGCCTAGTTCAAGTGGTCGTTGGGATGGGTGGCCTGGTGCCGGGGAGTTCTAGAGAAGAGGTGGCCTCTGGCCAAGAGGTTTGTCTAGATGAGATAAGATGGGACATGTCTGTGAATCAACCCACGATAAGGTCATAGCAGACTGGAGGGGCCTAAGTGAGTTGCAAGATTCCTTCTAGGCTCGCTGAAGCTTGAGGAGAGCAGAGAAGGGACTGAGAATGTCTGCTGGGGGTGGCGTTGGGTAGCAACACTAAACCTTGAGTTGGGCCTCGCTTCAGTCCCTTGAGAAGGAAATCATCCAGACTTGTCTTTGCACCTCCTCCTCTTCTTTTGTTGCTTCTGACTTCAGGATTTTTCCTGGAATTCAGCAGTTGCAGAGGAAGATTAGGGCTCAAAGTTCTGACCCCTCCCCACCCCCCACCCCCGCCCCGCGGCTGCCCTCGTTGATGTTCTCTGTGCTCCCCCCGGCTGGGGGAGGAGGAAGAAACAGCCATGATCTAAAGAGCATCAGGGGTCTCTAGAGCTGTTTGTGCAGTAAGTCTCCTGTTTCCATGACAACTGCTTGACCAGGCCGACACTTCGTGATGCTCGTATAAGCATCTTCAGTTGTTCATAAAATATAATAGGAAGAAAAAACAAATCACAGGAATA
The DNA here is from genome assembly GCA_028533885.1 of Nasua narica. Lineage (NCBI taxonomy): Eukaryota > Metazoa > Chordata > Mammalia > Carnivora > Procyonidae > Nasua > Nasua narica. The sequence goes on along the minus strand of CM052807.1, from coordinate 113,534,516 downwards.
TTCGGAAGGAATGAATTAAAGATAGACGTGAATGTGTGCATATGGATGCGTGGTATTACAGAGTAGAAGCCATTGGGCCCAAGAAGCCATTGGGTCCTTTTTTCTCCTTCGTTTAACTGTCTGCCCATCCATCCATCCATTTATTGGGCGGCTACTGTGTGCCAAGCACTGTGTTCTGTGCTCTAGGCCCAGGAGACAAAGATGAATGACACTCTCCAGGGGCTCAGTCCGGTGGGAGACGCACTCAAATGGAGCAAGTTCGAATACAGAGTGACGTGTGCCCATATGCTGGAGTCTGGGCGGAAGTCGAGTTCTTTAGGAACATGGAGAGAGGGCCAGAGAATGCTCATGGAGCAGGACTATGGAGTTGGATCCTGAAGGGTGAGTGGGAATTCCAGACAGAGGAAACTTCATGAGCCCAGGGAAGAGAAAACACAACCAAAGCATGTTTTAATGAGAAATAGTGTGACATTCTGCGTGTTGGAGTTGTTGCAAGATGGCGTCGGAAGGCGGAGATGGTGTGGAAGGGAGCAGGACTGGGTTGTGAATGCCATGTCATCTGGAATTTGGAATCTGACCAATAGGTAATTTGTGTTCTAGAAAGTTTTTTTTTTTTTTAAGGAAGTTTTTAATTAAGAAGGTAATGACGAAGGTAATCTGGCTGTGGTTAGGGGGATATATTGAGGGAGAAAGACTGGAGACTGGGGGACTAGTTTGGAAGCTACTGTGATAGACTAGGAAGGAGAGTCTCTGAGGGCTTGACCCAGGCCAGTGGAGGTGGCTAGAAGGGCCAAGTTCATGGGTGACGTAGGGGATAGAATAGCCAAGACTTGTACTGGATGGGGAACTAGGAGGGAAGAACCAGGAAGACTCTGCGGTTTCCTACTTGAGCAGCTGGGGGTCAGTGGTCATTAAAGGTGTGTTTAGGGAGGTGATGAGTCCAGTACAGGGCATGTGGAATCGGGAGTGTACAGTATATTCAAAGACGAGCGGTTTCTTTTGCCTTTGGGGAAAGTGTGGGCCCATGGCTTAGGGGGCAGTCCTGGGCCCAAAATAGAGGTTCTTTTTTTTTTTTTTTTTAAAGATTTTATTTATTTATTTGACAGAGAGAGAAAGATCACAAGTAGGCAGAGAGACAGGCAGAGAAAGAGGGGGAAGCAGGCTCCCCGCTGAGCTGAGAGCCCAATGCTGGGTTCGATCCCAGGACCCTGAGATCATGACCTGAGCCGAAGGCAGAGGCTTTAACCCACTGAGCCACTCAGGTGCCCCTAAAATAGAGGTTCTTAATCAATATAAAACTTTGGAAGCGGAAGAGGTCAGCCAGGAAGAGAGTTAAGAGAGCATGCAGAAATCTGAAAAAACAAAAACAAACAAACAAAACTTGAGAAGCTGGCCAAAATTGTGAAACCTGTCTGGGAAAGGTTAAAGGCCTGTGGTTGGAGAAGGAAGAGGAAAAGCAGGAGAGATGGTTTTAAGGAAGTCAGAGAGAGTGTTTTAGAAGCAAGGAGTGGCCAACAGCATCACATCCTGCAAAAAGATGTAAGGAAATAAGGGAAAAAATTGATTAAATGTCCTTTAAGTCAACTTTATTTCAACATAATGCACCACCAATAAAATGCATCCATTTTAAGCATATATAGTTTGATGATTAACCCCCACCACAAACAAGAAATAGAATATTTCCACCATTCCAGAGAGTTCTTGTCTATCCTTAGCAGGCATTCCCACTTCACCCCTGCTATCCTGCCCCTAGGAAACCCCCATCCTAATTTTTCGTACTAGAATTCTGCATACATGGAATCATACAGTATATGCTTTTGCATCTGGCTTTTTTTACCCAGCATGAAGTTTTTGACATTCAGCCATGGTTTTGCACATATTAGGTTGTTTCTTTTCATCGCTGAGTAGTATTCCAGTGTATGGATATCTGTTCGCCTAGAGACATTTAGGTTATTTTCAGTTTGGGGCTATTGTGAGTAAAGCTGCTGAGAACGTACATATCCAATGGACAAATGTGTGGGATAAGTACCTTGGAATAGATTTTCTGGGTCTTACAGTAAGTGTATGATCACCTTTATAAAAAACCATCCGACTATTTTCCAAAGTTTGGTGTTTCACGCCAAACAGAAATTGAGAACTGTAGTTGTGCCAACACTCGGCTTGCTCACCAGCACTTGGTATAGAGTCTTTTTAACTTGAGCCATTTTAGTGGGCATATAATATATCTCACCGTCATTTTAATTGACGATGAATTAACCAGAAGATTAATGCTGTTAAGCAGTTTTCATTTGCTTATTAACCATTTGCATATGTTATTGTGTGAATTTTGTTTAAGTCTTTTGCCCACTTTTTAAAATTTTATTATTTTTATTTATTTATTTAAAGATTTATTTATTTATTAGAGACAGAGACTGAGAATGAGAGGGGAGAAGGTCAGAGGGAGAAGCAGACTTCCCGCAGAGCCGGGAGTCCGATATGGGACTCGATCCTGGGACTCCAGGATCATGACCTGAGCCTAAGGCAGTCGCTTAACCAACTGAGCCACCCAGGCGCCCTAAAATTTTATTTTTTTAAGGATTTCATTTATTTATTTGTCAGAAAGATAGAGCGTGAGAGAGTGAGTACAGGCAGGGGGAGAAGCAGGCTCCCTGCTGGGAGCCCAATGCGGGACTTGATCCCAGGACCCTGGGATCATGACCTGAGCTGAAGGAGACACTTAACCAACTGAGCCACCCAAGTGTCCGACCACTTTTTTTTTTTTAAGATTTTATTTATATTTTGAGAGAGAGCACGAACAGGGGAAGGCACAGAGGGAGAAGGAGAAGCAGACTCCCCGCTGAGTAGGGAGCCTGATGCAGGGCTGATTCCAGGACTCTGGGATTATGACCTAAGCCGAAATAAATCTTTTGCCCACTCTCTAATTGAGTTAGTTGTCGTCTTCTTATTAAATCATAGGGCTTCTTTATTGATTCTCCATGCCGGTATTATCAAGCACATCAATCATATGTATTGTGAATATTGTCGTCCCATCTAGGAATTAATTGCCTTTTCATTTTCTTAATGGTGTTTTTTGAAGAGAAGTGTTAAATAGTGTTTTAGTCAAATTAATCAAAATGTTTTGTTATGATTCATGATTTTCATGTCCTATCTAAGAAATCTTTGCCTCTCTAGATTTGCAAAGAGTTTCTACTATGTTTTCTTTTAAAGGTTTCAATAGTTGTAGCTTTTTCTTTTAAGTCTGAGATAATTTTATATGGTTTGGTGTATAGATCAAAGTTTCTTTTTTTTTTTTTAAAGATTTTATTTATTTATTTGACAGAGAGATCACAAGTAGGCAGAGAGGCAGGTAGAGAGAGAGGGGGAAGCAGGCTCCCCGCTGAGCAGAGAGCCTGAGGCGGGGCTCGATCCCGGGACCCTGAGATCAGGACCTGAGCCGAAGGCAGAGGCTTTAACCCACTGAGCCACCCAGGCGCCCCCAGAGAATTACGTATTATATTTAAAGCTCTTCGAACAATACCTGGTAGGAGAAAAAGCTATTAAGCTTTATTTAATCTATTTAATCCTTTATTAAAGGACTGAAATCAGCATCTAGGGTCACGGCAGGCCCAATCTGGTGGCGCCAAGGTGGGTGCCCTGGGGGGGCTGAGTTGAGGGTGGGGGCCAGGCTGAGTGTCAGCCTCTGGGTTTGGGTCCAATAAATAAATAAAATCTTTAAAAAAAAACTTAAAAAAATAAAGACATGACCCAATTATATGCTGTTTATTATTTTTTTAAAGATTTTATTTATTTTTTAAAAAAGATTTTATTTATTTAGAGAGAGGAAAGGGAGAGAGCATGCAAGCAGGGGAAGTGCAAAGGGAGAGGGAGAGAGAGAATCCTAAGCAGACTTAACACCTAGTGCAGAGTCTGACACAGGGCTTGATCTCACGACCCTGAGATCATGACCTGAGACGAAACCAAGAGTTGGACACTTAACTGACCTAACCACCCAGAACAACTATATCCATTATAAGAGATACATTTTAAATATCACATAATGAATATTAAATATAATAATTGTAGATTGAAAGTAAAATGATAGAAAAAGAAATATATGCAAACATTAATAAAAAGAAAACAGAACTATGTTAATATTAATAAAGTAGACTTTGGAATAAAGGAAATTACAAGGGACAGAGAGAGGTATTATATAATGATGATAGAGTCACTATACCAAGAAGACAGAATCCTAAATGTAGGGGCGCCTGGGTGGCTCAGTGGGTTAAGGCCTCTGCCTTCGGCTCAGGTCATGATCTCGGGGTCCTGGTATCGGGCCCCGCATCGGGCTCTCTGCTCAGTGGGAGCCTGCTTCCCCTCCTCTCTCTGCCTGCCTCTCTGCCTACTTGTGATCTCTCTCTCTCTCTCTCTCCCTCTCTCGCTGTCAAAAATAAATAAAATCTTTAAAAAAAATCTTGAAAAGACAAGTAGAGTAGCATCTATAATCACTAAAAAAAAAGAAGAAAAAAGAAATACTTAAGTGTAAACGTAACAAAACATGTACAGGACTGGTATGCTGAAAACTACAAAACATTGATGAAATTAATCAAAGGGTTATAAGCAGAGATAAGCAGATAAGCAGAGATTCTGTATTCCTGGACAAGAAGGTGCAATGTGGTAAAGATGTCCATTCTCCCCCAGTTGACATACAGGTGTAGCTCATTTCCTATCAAAACCACAGCAAGATTTTTTTTTTTTTGGTAAATATAGACAAGATTATTCTACAACTTATATGGAAAAGCGAAGGAATTAAAATAGCTAAGGCAATTCTAAAAAAGAGTAATGTGGGAAGAATCACTTTGCCTGATCTTAGACTTCTAGCTACATCGATCAGCACTATGGGTGGTATTGGCAGAGGGACAAGCATTCGGACCCCATGGAACAGCGCAGAGAACACAGAAATAGACCCACACAAGTATAGCCAACTTTTGTTTGTTTTGTTTTTGACAAAGAGGCGTGAGCAGTCCAGAGGAGAAAGGAGAGTCTTTTTTAACCAAGGATTCTGGGGCAACTGGATATCTGTAACAAAAAAACCCCCAAAACAAAACAAAAAACCCCCCACCACTAACAAAAACATCCCAAAAAACAAGCCTCAAGCAATACCTCTCTGTATAAAAATAAACTCAGAATGGATCATGAATTTACATGTGAGGCATCAAACTATACAACTTGAGATGATAATGTGGGAGACAATCTCCAAGACCTAAGAGTTCTCAGACATGACGCCAAAGCATGATCCATAAAAGAAAAAACATATATATTATTGGACTTCAATCAAATTTATAACTTTTGCCCCCAAAAGCCCTATTAAGAGGATGGCAAAACAAGCTATAAACTGTTAGAAATATTTGCAAACCACACATCTGACAGGAGACTCCTATTTAGAATATATAAATTTCATTTTCTTTTTTTTTTTTAAGATTTATTTGAGAGAGGGACGCCTGGGTGGCTCAGTTGGTTGAGCAGCTACCTTTGGCTCAGGTCATGGTCCCAATGTCCTGGGATCGAGTCCCACATCGGGCTCCTTGCTCAGCAGGGAGCCTGCTCCTCTCTCTGCCTCTGCCTGCCTCTCTGCCTGCTTGTGTTCTCTCTCTGTTAAAATAAAATAAATAAAATCTTTAAAAAAAAAAAGATTTATTTGAGAGAGAGGAGAGTGAGCACAAGTCGGGGAGGGGCAGCGGGAGAGGGACATTAGACTCCCCACTGAGCCCAGAACCCTGGGACCATGACCTGAGCCAAAGTCAGATGCTTACCCGAGCCACCCAGGCGCCTCTAAAAATTTCATTTTCTAACTGATAATTGCTGGTATATAGAAATGCAAGTGATCTTTGTGAACTTTTCTTGTATCCTCCTCCCTTGCTAAATTAACCTATCACTTTAAGTAGCTTTCTTGTAGATTCATTATGGGTTTTTATTTACACAATCATGATACTGAGAATAAAACAGTTTACTTCTTTCTTGCTAACCATTTTGTCTTTTTTTTTTTTTCTTTCTTCCTGAAACATCCAGTATAATGTTGAAAATAATTGGTAAGAACAGAGGTTCTTGCCTCATTCTGGGCTTAGGGAGAAAGCCTTTGCTCTCCGTATAGTATATATATCATGTAGTAGCTATTTCTTTTGGTAGATACTTAAGATTTTTACATCTATGTCATGAGGGCTATTGGTCTTTAGTTTTCTTATAATTTTTTAAAAAATTTTGGCACCAAAGTAATGTTGATTTCATAAAAATAAGTTGAAAAGTGTTCTATTTTCTGAAAGAATCATATATGATTTATATTATTTCTTCCTTATATGCTTGATAGAATTTTTTCAGTGAAATAATCTTGGCCTGGAGTTTTGTTTGTGGAAAGGTTTTAATTATGGGTTAAATTTCGTAAATAGATTTAGAGGTATTTAGATTTTTTTTGTTGTTCTGTTAATTTTTGTGTTTCATGGGATCTTTCCCTTTCATATGAATTGTCAGATATATTGGCATACGCATTAAGACTGTGACAACTTTTTGATGAATTAACACTGTTAATTCATGAGGAAATATCCCTCTTCATCCCTGATGATGTTCCTTGTTCCGAAGTCTACTTCTTTTTTTAAATTTTTAAAAATGATTCTATTTATTTATTTGAGAAAGAGAGAGAGCATAAGTTGGGGGAGTTGCAGAGGGAGAGGGAGAAGCACACTCACCACTGAGCTGGGAGCCTGATGCAGGGCTCGATCCTAGGCCTCTTGGGTCATGACCTGAGCTGAAGGCAGAGGCTTAACCAAATGAGCCACCCAGGCGCCCCTGAAGTCTACTTCTTCTGATGTCAATATTGCCGTTCTAGTTTTCTTTTAACATCTGCATGTTTTTCCCCCCATCTTTTTCCTTTTAACCCGTGTCTTTACATTTAAGGTGGGTTTTTTACAGAGAATTTATAGTTGGGTCTAGGTCTTTCTTAAACTCTAATCTGATTACATCTACCCTTTTTTTTTTTAAGATTGTATTTAATTACTAAGAGAGAGAGAGAGAGGGAGGGAAGGAGAACACAGAGGGAGAGGGAGAGTTAGAAGCAAACTCCCCGCTGAGTGGGGAGCCCGACTCGGGACTCAATCCCAGGACCCTGAGCTTATGATCTGAGCTGAAGGTAGATGCCCAGTGAACTGAGCCACCCAGGCGGCCCTAATGTCTACCTTTTTTTTTTTTTTTTTAAAGATTTTATTTATTTATTTATTTGAGAGAGAGAGAGAGGAAGCATGAGGGGGAGAGGTCAGATGGAGAAGCAGATTCCCCGCTGAGGAGGGAGCCCGATGCGGGACTCGATCCAGGGACTCCAGGATCATGACCTGAACCGAAGGCAGCCGCTTAACAACTGAGCCACCCAGGCGCCCCCCTAATGTCTACCTTTTAATTGGAATGTTTAGAACATTTTCGATAATTATCATTATGGTTAAGGGGTGCCCGGGTGGCTCTTGGTTTTGGCTTAGATCGTGATCTGAGTTGTGAGATCAAGCCCCGAGGAGGGCTGTGCACTCAGCATGGCATCTGCTTGAGTTTCTCTTTCCCTCTGCTTCTCCCCCTGCTTACGTGCGCTCTCTCTTTCTCTAAAATAAATAAATAAATAAATAAATAAAATCTTTTAATAAATTATCATTATGGTTGAGTCTAAGTCTTAGGTCTTGCTATTTATCTATTTGCCCTTTGTAAACTTTTCCCCCCTTTGCTTATTATCTTTTGCATTAATTTAGGAACTTTTTTTTTTTTTTACATAGGCTCCATGCCCAATGTGGGGCTTGAACTCACAACCGTGAGGTTGAGAGTTGCACACTCTACTGACTGAGCCAACCAGGCACCCCTAACTTAGTAACTTATAAAAGCCCATTTGAGGGGTGCCTGGCTGACTCAGCCGGTAGAGCATGTTGACTCGATCTTAAGGTTGTGAGTTTGAGCCCCATGTTGGGCGTAGAGTTTACTTAAAATGATGAGAGTAAAAGTACATTTCAAACAGTCTATTTGCCTTCATGTTTAAGCCTTTAAATATGAAAGCAAATAGACTCTTTCAAATGGACTTTCAAAAGTTACTAAATCAGGGGCGCCTGGGTGGCTCAGTTGGTTAAGCAACTGCCTTTGGCTCAGGTCATGATCCTGGAGTCCCGGGATCGAGTCCCATATCGGGCTCCCGGCTCTGCGGGAAGTCTGCTTCTCCCTCTGACCTTCTCCTCTCTCATTCTCAGTCTCTGTCTCTAATAAATAAATAAATAAATCTTTAAAAAAAAAGTTACTAAATCAAAGGTTATTTTCTCTAGTATGGAATTCTAGGTTAACAGTTTTGTTTTTTTTTTTCATTGACTTCTGACTTGTATAATTTCTGATAAGAAATCTTTGTTCCATTATGTGTCTTTTTATCTTCTGGCTATTTTTAAGATTTTCTCTTTGGGGGCACCTGCGTGGCTCAATTGGTTAAGCATCTGCTTTCAGCTCAGGTCATGATCCCAAGGCCCTGGGCTCGAGCCCCGCATCAGGCTCCACATCGGGCTCCCTGTTTGGCGGGGAGCCTACTACTCCCTCTCCCTCTGCCTGCTACTCCCCCTGCTTGTGCTTGCGCTCTCTGTCTCTCTTTATCTCTTTCTCTCTGGGTCAAGTACATAAATAACATCTTAAAAAAAAGATTTTATCACTGTTTTTTTTAGCAACTTTATTATTATGCATCTTGGTATTATTTTCTATGAGGGTATCCTGCTTAGGGTTTACTGAGCTTCTTGGATCTGTGAATGAACTTACAGTTGTCATCAAATTTGGAAATTTTTCTGTCATTTATTTCCAAAAATATTTTTCTTGCCCCTTTTTCTGGAACTTTAATCACACATATGCTTGATATTGTCCCACGGAGTCTCTGTTCATTTTTTTCAGTCTTTTTTTCTTTACATTGTAAAGTTTCTATCATTATATCTTCCATTTCTATCATTATATCTTCTAATTCACCAATCATAATTTTCTGCCGTATTTAATCCTCTGTCAATCCCATTCGTTAACCTTCCATTTCAGAATTTGTGTTTTTCATGTCCAGAAGTTCCATGTGTTGGAGTCACGAGTGTCCCCCCGCTACCCCCACCGTCAGGACCCCACTCAGCGCACACTCACTACACAGTTAGGAACGTCCCATTGTACACTCTTTATATACTGTGTTTTCTCTCTTCTTTTCTTTTTTTGTTTTTCTGCCTGTGGCCACCTGGTAGCCCTGAGAACTGAGGAGTCTGTTCTGTGTGTCTCATTCCAGACTGTCACCACCTAGTGCCTCACTTCATGGGCTTCTCACCAGGCCATCTATGCAAAATGGTGCTCGGGGACACCAGCCGCCATCTCTCCCCCTCCGCTTGGCGGCACTGTCTGTCGGGCTCTGTAGCAGATGTGAACTGGGAGGAAGGACTAGAATTCATGGCCAGAAATCTCTCCACCATCCTTACACGTAATCATCTATAGTTGGCTCCTTTTTGGCTAACTGATGGACGGCATCCAGGAAGGAGAGAAAGAAAATAATATATGGGTCAGGGCTTTACCGTTGACGACATACTTTTAATAACATGATTTTATGTAATCTATTTATTGTGAAACATACATAACACAAAATTGACCATTTTAACCATTTTTAAGTGTGCAATTCAGTGGCACATTGACATTGTCATGCAACCCTCACTGAACTCTATGCCCGTGAAGCGATAATCCCCCAGTCCCCTCGGTCCCCGTTCCCTGGCTACCACCATTCTACTTTCTGTCTCTATCAGTTTGACCAGTTTAGGATCCTCACATAGTGGAATCCTACAGTATTGTTCCTTCTGTGTCTGGTTTATTCCTCCTAGCATAATGTCATCATAGTTCATGGTTCACCTATGTCGTAGCGTTTGTCGATTTTTCTTCCTTTTTAAGGAATGCTGCTCCACTGTATGGACATACCACATTTTCTTTATCCCTTCATCTGTCAATAGACACTTGGGCTGCTGCCTACCTCCTGGCCGTTGTGAATAATGAGTGATGCTGCTATGAACACGGGTGTCCAAATAATTGCTCAAGTGCCTGCCTTTAATTCTTTAGGGTATATGCTCAGAATCAGAATGGCTGAATCACAGGGTAATTTTATGTAGTTTTTCAGAAACCACTATCCTGTGCCCATAGTCGCTGTACCATTTTTCATTCCCACCCCACCCCCCACACAAGAGTTCTAATCTCCGACGTGCTCGGCAATACCTGTGTAGCTTTACAACAGGACTACCTCCATTTCACAGCCGAGACGATCGAAGTTGTAGGTTAGGGGCTGGTGAGTTCGCCTCATAGTCCTTAGTCCAGACCTTTTGATATTTTTTTATTGAAATATCGCCGACATGTGATGCGGTGTGTGTGTGAGGGGTGCAGGGTGTTGACGTAGGATGTGAATAGCCACCACTTTAACTTTAGCTGGCATCTCTTATGTCACAGAATTAGTTCTTTTTTGGCAGGGGAACAAGTAAGAGCTAGCCTTTCAGCACCTTTGAAGTTGCTGCCACAGCATTGTTGAGTCTAACCGCTAGGCCGTGCGTTCGATCTCCAGGACTCAGGCTTCTGTCTCCTAGTTCCAAGCGGGTCACCCTGAAACAGCACGTCCCCGAGTCCCCCGGCCCCTGAGCCGCTGGTGACCACCATTCTACTCTCTGTGTTTGCAAGTGTGGCTTCTTTAGATTCTACCTGTAGCTGATACCAAGCAGTATGTGTCTTTCTCTGACTCTTCAGAGAGTCAGCCCTCGAGGTCCGCCCGTGTCCCCGCGGGCAGGGTCGCCTTCTTCCTCAGGGCTCAATGCCACTCTGCCCGAAGCTTCTGGGCGCACCGTTACTCCTTCACACATTCATATCTGTTGGCACCGAGGTGGTTACCCACACCTTTTGATTTTATAGTTTACTGTGACTACCACTTCATTTTGGTTTTGATTTGTTTTAGTTGTTCCTTCTTCTGTCTCCGGAGCTCATCGTACACAATAGGTCTTCAGTGTTTCATAAATGGGAAATGACTGAATTTAGGTTTAGGGTTATAGTTGGGAGGTGTTAACTGCACGAATTCTCACTTTTGGGTTAATTTCTATATAGCCAGGAAGAAGGGTGATCAACTGCCTTCTTAAAAATCTTAAGCTCGGGGCGCCTGGGTGGCTCAGTGGGTTAAGCGTCTGCCTTTGGCTCAGGTCATGATCCCAGAGTCCTGGGATCGAGCCCCACGTCAGGCTTCTTGATCGGCGGGAAGCCTGCTTCTCCCTCTGCCCACCCCCTCTTGTGCTCTCTCTGATAAATAAAACCTTTAAAAAGAATAAATCTCACAATTCACTGTTTTGAGTATATTCAGGCTGTGCAACTATCACCACTGTCAATTCTGGGACATTCTCGCCTCCCCAAAAAGCAACCCTGCACCTATCCGTAGTCGCTCCTGTGCTCCCCTTTACCTGGCCCCCGGCAATCGCTGATCTACTTTCTGTGTCTTGTGCATTAGCCTGTTTGAGATATTTCATATAAATAGAACCATGTAGTATGTGGTCTTTCGTGTTTGGCTTTTTTCACTGAGCAACACATGTTCAAAGTTCATCCAGGTTGTTGCGTAAATCACTACCTCATTCCTTTCAGTGGTTGAGTAACGTTCCATTGGATGGATATCCATTTATCAGTTGATGGACATTTGAATTGCTTATTATTTCAGCTATTATGAATATTGCTGCGACGGATGTTTGTGTACAGATTTTTGTGCGAACGTATGTTTTCAGTTTTCTTGGGTCTATACCAAGGAGAGGAATTGCTAGGTCATATGGTAGTTCTATATGTAACGACTTTTTATGTTACAGACAGATATTTACTGAGATGACTTTTCTGCAGTGTACAAATCATTCTTACAAATATTTAACTTGAAATTCTTTTTTCGAGAGAGAGAGAGGATGGGGGGAGGGCCGAGGGAGGTGGAGAAAGAGAACCTTTTTTTTTTTTTTAAGATTTTATTTATTGGGCGCCTGGGTGGCTCAGTTGGTTGGGCGACTGCCTTTGGCTCAGGTCATGATCCTGGAGTCCCAGGATCGAGTCCCATATCGGACTCCTGGCTCTGCGGGAAGTCTGCTTCTCCCTCTGACCTTTTCCCCTCTCATTCTCAGTCTCTGTCTCTAATAAATAAATAAAAAAATCTTAAAAAAAAAAGATTTTATTTATTTATTTGACAGAGAGAGATCACAAGTAGGCGGCAGGGGGCGGGGGGCGGGGAGCAGGCTCCCGCCGAGCAGAGAGCTCAATGTGGGGCTCGATCCCAGGACCCTGAGATCATGACCCGAGCTGAAGGCAGAGGCTTTAACCCACTAAGCCACCCAGGCGCCCCGGAGAAAGAGAATCTTAAGCAGACTCCACACCCAGCACTGAGCCAAAGTGGGGCTTGATTTCATGACCCTGAGATCATGACCTGACCTGAAACCAGGAGTCGGATGCTTAACCCACTGAGCCCCTCAAGTGCCCCTAAATATTTAACTTAGAAGAACTGCTAGAATTTTCCAAAGTGGCTGCCCCCTTTCCCATCCCCCCTGCAGTGTGCGAGGTCCCACTTTCTCCACATCCTCACTGGCTTGTGTCTTTGATCCTAGCCGTCCTAGTGGGTGTGAAATGGTATCTCATTGTAGTTTTGATTGGCATTTCCCTAATGACTAATGATGTCAAGCATCTTTTTGTTGTCGATAACCAACCTCTGTGCTGAAATAGAACACAAAGACAGCTTGGTGATAAAGAGGAACGATAATTTTATTACTTGGCCAGACAAAGGAGGCTGCGACAGGCTAGTGTCTTCAAAACTGCAGACCAGGGGCAACTGGTTGGCTTAGTCAGTAGAGCATGCAACTTTTTTTCTTTTCTTTTCTTTTCTTTTTGAGCATGCAACTCTTAATCTCACGTTTGTGAGTTTAGGCTCCACGTTGGGTGTGGAACCTACTTAAAAAAAAAAACAACACAAAAAAACCACACCACCACCACCAACAAAAAAAACAAAAACCCCAGCTAACCTGTAGAGCTGCCCCGGGGTACGAGGCTGAAGGGCTTTATAGGAAAATACAGGATCGGAGTTGTTTCGATAGGAATCTGGTATGTGCTCCCAGCCACGTTCGACACGTCTTCAAGGCGGTCTCCTGACCAGCCCTGGCAACAGCCATCTGAGTCCTGTTACTAAGTATACGCTGAGATCAGCGAGATGTCCACGTTGATAAGAAGGGAGTTCCTGGGACAAAGGATCTATAGAAAAACAAGTTCAGGGGAGGAGGAGGCTTTAAGAATGAAGAAGAGAAAATCTCGAGTTTAAAGTCAAGCCTTGCTGAAGCATTCGTGTGTTCATCTTCATCTGCATGCATCCGTACTTTTCTTCTTCTTTTTTTTAAAGATGTCTTTTTAATTTTATTCACTTGAGAAAAAGAGAGAGAGGAGAGAGAGTGCGCGAGCAGAGAGAGGGAGGGGCAGAGATGGAGAAGCAGACTCCCTGCGGAGTCAGGAGCCAGAAGTGGGACTCAGTCTGAGGATCCGGAGATCATGACCTGAGTCCAGGGTAGACACTTAACCATCTGAGCCACCCAGGCGCCCCGCATCTGTACTTTTCTATAGTGGTTTCATTTCCTCGTGCTTATGGGCCATTTTTTAAAAAAAATTTTATTTATTTATTTGAGATAGAGCAAGAGAGAGCGTGAGTGGGGAGAAGGTCAGAGGAAGAAGCAGACTCCCCGCGGAGCCGGGAGCCCCATGCAGGACTTGATCCCGGGACTCCGGTATCATGACCTGAGCCAAAGGCGGTTGCTTAACCAACTGAGCCACCCAGGAGCCCCTTATGGGCCATTTGTATCTCCTCTTTGGGGAAAAACAACTCTTCAAATCTGTTACCCAATTTTTCGTTGGCTTATTTGTCTTTTTGTTCAGGATACACAGACTCTTACCAGATACGATTCACAATATATGATGCCATTCTGTGGGGTGTCTTTTCACTTTCCTGATAGTATCCTTGGATGGACAAGTTTTTAAAATTCTGTTCAAGTCCAATTTTTTTCCTGGTTGCTCCTGTTTTAGATGTCCTATTTAATCATGGATTACCATGGTCATGAAAACCTCAATCTGTGTTTTGTAGTTTTGGCTCTTACATTTTGGTTTAATCTATTTTTTCTTTTAAGATTTTATTTATTTGACAGAGAGAGAGAGATCACAACTAGGCAGAGAGGCAGGCAGAGAGAGAGGGGAAAGCAGGCCTCCCTGCTGAGCATAGAGCCTGATGCGGGGCTTGATCCCAGGACCCTGAGATCATGATCCGAGATTAACCCCCTGAGCCACCCAGGTGCCCCTAATGATCTATTTTGAGTTAATTTTTGTAACGGGAGTGAGGTAGAGGTCCAACTTCTTTCTTTCGTTTTGTGGATATCCAGTTGTCCCCACACCATTTGTTGAAAGACTATTCCTTCTGCATTCATTTCTCTTGGCATCCTTATAAAAAAATCAATTGACCATAAATATATGGCTTTATTTCTGGACTCTGTTCCACTGATCTAAATGTCTATCCTTATGCTACTACTCTTGTCTTGATTGGTTTAGATTTGTAGTTTAAGTTTGAAATTTGGAAGTATGAGTCCTCCAAATTTATAATTTTTCAAGATTGTTTTGGCTATTTGGCTCCTTTGCATTTCCATATACATTTTAGGATCAGCATTTCAATTTCTGGCAAAAAAAAAAAAAAAAGGCAAAAAGCCAGCAGATATTTTGGGAGGGGTTGCATTGAATCTCTAGATGGATTTGGAGAGTATCTTTCCTTAAAATTAGTGAGGACTTCCCAGGCTTCTGATCCATAAACAATGTCTTTTCATTTATTTGGGTCTTTAATTTCTTTCGGTGTTTTTAGTTTTCAGTGTACACGTCTTATGCTTTTTTTGTTGTTGTTGTTAAGTCTATTCCTAAACATTTTGTTCTTTTTGATGCTGGCCTATGTGCTCTTTAAATAGCACGATCTCATCATGAACATAACATTCCAGGAAACCATCTGTCTGGAGACCAGGTTCCTTGTTTGTAAAAGAAGCCTGGGGGAACTTACCTTTGGGATTCCTTGGTTTCTTTCTCCCCTTTAGGCTTTTTAGTCTGTGTGTTGCATTTGCTTGGAGCAGGGCCCCTGTGTCGTATGTATTAATTTGCTGCCATCACTAGGGATTCCCTGCAGTAAGGGAGATGAAAGGTGTGCAGAAGAAAGGCTTTGGATCCCCACAGACCTTCGACATGCTGGTAACCCATTTCCTGGCTGTGTTACCTTGAGCAAGTTGTCACTTGAGCTGCAGACTTCTCATTGATCAATTGAGGCTGTTTTTGAGGATTTCAGTGAGCTA
Source organism: Nasua narica (assembly GCA_028533885.1). Classification (NCBI taxonomy): domain Eukaryota; kingdom Metazoa; phylum Chordata; class Mammalia; order Carnivora; family Procyonidae; genus Nasua; species Nasua narica. The sequence continues at coordinate 113,519,127 of CM052807.1, read as the reverse complement.
AGTAAATGAAAGCATCTGAAAACTGCTCCCCCCGTTGGGTCCATGTCCTAGATCGATGTGTTATAAATAGCTCAGCTGGAGACTTGGGGCTCTTTCAGCTCTTCCCAACTTTTCGTGGTGATAATTTTCAAATACACAGAAACATTGAAATGAGCTTCTTGTACTCCTGCCTCAGGATTCTTATCTTCCCCCTCCCTATCATTGCCTCTGGCCTGCACAACAGCTTTTTTCTCCTACTCCATTTATTTCTGCCCCCACTTTTCTCTTTTCAACACTGTAGTAAAAATGTGATTGAACACTTCAACCCAGATGTCTTTAAGCTAAGGAGGCTAGAACTGTGAGAGCTGGATATTTACTGTTTGGAAATGGATTAGAATTCTTGAGTATTTCCCTGTTGGGGGCTCAGATCAATCCTGGGCCCCTAATACTTGGGAGAAAACGGGGGTCTTTAACAGGCATTGCATTTCCATATACATTTTAGGATCAGCATTTCAATTTCTGGCAAAAAAAAAAAAAAAAGGCAAAAAGCCAGCAGGTATTTTGGGAGGGGTTGCATTGAATCTCTAGATGAATGTGGAGAGTATCTCTTTCCTTAAAAGAGATACCTCTTCTGTAATCTGGCGTCAGCCAGGTGGACCTGAAACTATTTTCCCGACAGGATCTGATTCTTCTCTCCTGGTGGAGTTCCTCCTTCCTCCTTTCCTTTTCCCACTCATCTTCCCAAGATCCTTTTTAACTAAGTAAATTCTATGCCACACAAAGGACTCGAATTTAAGACCCTGTAATAGAGTCGATGACCGAACCAGCCATTTTAAATACTATCCTTTCCAGACACCCAATTCCCATCAGTAGGTTTCCCTGACTCCCATCTGTTCCTTGCTTATACCATCAACATTTTCTATTTTATCTCACTTAAGCATCCTTCCGTCTTCTTGCAGGGCTGCATCCTGTCCTTGCGTGCCACCTGGCCTGGCACGTGATGTAGGTGCTCCAAGTGGACGTGCTGGACCACTGACCAAGGCTGGTAGGCACTTGACGCACTTTCTGGGATGGTCTCCGAGTAATGCTTAGTGTGCAAGTTCCCCTCACGTTAAGATACTGGTTATTTTGGTTGAGGCAATGTAAAATAGTAGAAAGAACAAATAGGTGTTTGACTTGAGCTACTTGAAGATCTTTCTTTAGCCCTGAGTAGACTTATCATAGTGTGAAGGTCTAGGACAAAGACAAGGCCTGTCCAGTGATGCCAAAGCTGTTAGTATTCTCATTTTTCAAATAGTTTATAGCCAATGGCTATTCAGTTGGAGACCAGTAACCTCTTCATTCTTCAGACAGCTAGCACAATACTAAAGACTCATTGCTGTAATCTCTTAGGCTTCCAGGTTTTATTCCCACACATTTTCCTTTCTTACGACCTCATCCCCAGCCCCCACTGACGTCTTGGTTGGCAGGTAGCAAAACCAAAGTGCAGCAGGATAGGAACATATTGTTGGCGTAACATCAAGTGCTGCTGTTGCAAGGAGTTACTTCTGACTTGGGCAGATGCATGATTCCTCTAAGGCGCTCATTCTCATCTCTGTAAGATGAGGGGAGATTAGAAGACCATGAGGTCATCCATAGGGAACCATGGAAGAAGGTCCTATATAAAGCTGTTAATGGCTAATTAATATCAAGTCAAATTGGTGAAACTGACATTTAGCTGGTCCTTGGGTTTTTCCCCGAGCTTTGGAGAAGTTTATCAAAATCCATTTGTGAATTCACTTTATGTGGTCATTAAGGAAGGCTGCAAGCTAGTGCTTTTGCTCTTCCCCTGAATCCCACATATCAGACACTTATTGATATGGATGCATTCTAAGACAGAGATGTGATGGCAAGAAGTAAAACAAGATCAGGTGTCTGTCTCACACAGTTTATTTAACAATAAGTAATAAGAAATCAAATTTAACAGTCTATACAGTGATCCGAAGTTCATATTTATAAGTAATCAACTTTAATTGCATGATTTACAACAGTTGAGGGTTTTTGCTTTCTATTTTCAAGTTTTAAAGTGTGTGTGTGTGTGTGTGTGTGTGTGTGTGTGTGTATGTGTGTGTATGGGGTAGGGGCAGGGTAAGGAGGAAGAAAGCAAGCAAAGAAGAAACCCCAGGGACATTTTGTATGTTAAAATCATCCCATTGGAATCGTTTCTTACCCTCTTTTTAATTTTTTCCTTTGTTAGATGTAAAAATAACGAAAAAAATTCTTTCAAGAAACAGAAACACAATATATAATACATCAATTTGGCAGCTGCCCCTGTATATTTTGAAAAAGTCATTTTTCTCTCTACATGTACAAATTATTTTAATACTTGAAGTTTTTACGCTCAGACTTACGGAATAGAAAATTTTCTGGAGCACAAAAGTTGACTTGGGGGGAGGAAAGGGGAAATTTTTTTTTTTTTACATTTTTAAAAGAATGAACATCTTTGCACCCAGAGAAAAAAAAATTGGTATTTTAATATATATTTATATATATTTATATATATATAGAATGTAATTTTAAAGTAACATTAACCCCTTTTGTCCTCTGGTTTTAGAAATGTTCTAACTCTTCCATAAAGTGAGGAAAATAGGGAAAAATGTCAACCATCTGCACCAGTAAATAATAACTATTAATATTACATATTTTCATTAATTTAAAAAAAATAATAAAACCTATTGGAGGTGCAAGGCAGGAGCATGTGGTTGGCTTCACAGACCTCAGCCTCCTCCCAGTGCACACTTGAACCACACACACAAGGGAAAAAAAAAAAGGCCGGTGATAACCAGCCATAACAAAAATATATTCTTTGTATTCTATCATCCCTCAGGTTCATCTGGCATGTTTGCTTTAAACCACAAACAGCTACTGCACAGTTCTTATGTGTTCCACGGAAAATTGTCTTTAGGCTAAGAAAGATTCAAAAAAATTGTTTTCAGTACAAAAAGTCTTGTTAAGAGAAAATAATTTTTTTGCTCCCAAAATACTACAAGGTGTCTCTAGTGTATGTCTAGTGTACTCTGTGAGAGGTTTGAATTCAAGTCTGAGTTATCGGTGCTGAGTCCCAGGTCCGTGGCGCTTGCACCATGGAGGTTTGCCATGCCTGGATTGCTAGCGAGCTGAGAGAGCATTGAACTCTGGTCCGGGCTGGCAAAATGCCCTTGTTCCATGGGGTTGGCCTGGGCAGCTACCAGTCCAGGATGTGGAGAACTGGTCTGTGGGGAAACGTGGTGTGGAGAAGGCTGAGGCTGCATCCTTGGGGAAGGGCTGGAGTGGGGGGGCTGGGACTGCGGCCGCGGAGAAGGGACGGGCTGGGGAGAACGCACTTGATTGGAGAGAGAAGAAGGGATCTGCTGGCCTTGGAGGTGTGGGGACTGAGCCTGGCTTGGGAGCATATGCTGCTGGGGGCTCATGGGGTTGGGCTGAGCAGGGGACCCCATCTGTTGCTGGAGGAGTCGTTGCTGATATGCCTGCAGGCTGGCTCCGGGCTCTGCTCCCAAGGCCTGGGGGAGCTGGCCCATCTGTCCCATGTTCCCTTGTTGCATCTGCTGCACGTGATGCTGCATCCGCTGCTGCTGCTGCTGCTGCTGCTGGGGCGGCGGGGGCGGCGGGGGGTAGCCGACTCCTTGGGGTTGCTGGAACTGGTTATGGTTGGCCATCCCGGGGCCGATCCCGGGCCCTGCTCCTTGCTGCTGCTGCTGCTGCTGCTGCATCATCTGCTGCCGCCTCAAGATGTCTCGGAACTGCGAAGGCATGGCGTTGTGATTCATGTTCATCTGCTGAGCCTGGGGGCTCATCCCGCCCAGGGGCGGCTGGAGCTGCTGCTGCGGCTGCTGCTGGGGCAGGCCGGCCCTCTGGACGCCCGCTTGCATGGGGTTCATGCTCGGCATGGCTGGATTAGCGTGCACCCCCTGCTGGCCTGGCATGGCAGGTGGCTGCAGCCCCGGCTGGCCCTGGGGCATGCCAGGCTGCCCGGGGAGGGGCTGCGGATTCGAGTTGGCGTACTTGGCAGCCCGCTGCTTGATGAACGCAGCCAACAGCTGGGGGTTGGCGTGGAGGATACTAAGCACCTGTTGCTGCTGTAGGGGAGAGCTGGGAGACCTGAGAGTCCGCAAGAGGTTTTGTAAGGCTTGTTGAGACACAGTGCCTGGTTTGAGAGGGCTCACACCCACCTGGCCCAGTCCTGGCTGGGGAGCTATATTCAACGGCTGACCGTGCTGCGCCACCGACATCATGGCTGGTGGCCTCGGCATCCCGGGCTGAAGCTGCTGGGGCTGAGGCAATCCTCCCTGTACCCACTGCGGCTGCTGCTGCATCCCCGCGGGTCCCATCCCTGGCTCCAGATGCCCACTGGGACCTCTGGTCATCGGCGGTGGGTTCATACCCATGGGGGCCATCGGAGTCATCTGGGGCATCTGGTGCTGGATTGGCCTTTGAAAAATTTGCACGTGGGCCATCTGGCGCTGCGTCTCAGCCGCCCTCTGAATCTGCATGGCCATTTCCACTGCGGCGGGCGGGGGCCCCGGGAGGGGAGGCTGAGCAGTCTGAGGGGGGGTGGGCGGGGTCACCTGGCCCGCTGCCTTCCCCTGGGAGACGGGGCCAGCGGCCTGAGTCCTGGGCAGGTAGGGCGGCATGCTGCTGGGAGGGGTGGGCTGAGGCTGCGAGGGGGGCTGAGGCTGCGGGGTCTGCGGGGTGGCCGGCTGCTGGCCGGTGGGCGTGGTGGGAGTGGCAGGGGTCGGGGAGGGCAGGCCCTGCTGCTGCCCCACCACCCCGGTCCGCTGCATGCTGGCCATCCTCCTGCGGAGCATCTGGGCCTGCTGGAGCCGGTGCTGCAGCTGCTGCTGCCGGAGCTTCTGCTTGATGTTGAGGCAGAAGGGCACCGGGCACTTGTTCTCCTGGCAGTGCTTGGCGTGGTAGCAGCAGAGGGCGATGAGCTGCTTGCAGATGGGGCAGCCCCCGTTGGTCTTGCGCTTGCAGCCCTTGGTGTGCTGCACCACCCGCTTCATCTTCTGGCAGGACGGCAGCGAGCAGTTGGCGTTGCGGCACTGGCAGGCGTGCACCAGGGACTGGATGCAGCGCTGGATGCTCAGGCGCCGAGAGTCTCCCGGGCTCTGGGTGGCCGCAGCCTGCTGGCTGTTGCTCTCGTCGTCTAAGCCGAGACCTAGTTTCTCCATTTTGTGGTCATGGTTTTTAGTGTTATAGCAGGTGATACACAAATCATAATCCTGGGGGAAAAACGGGTGCAGTCAACTCTCCCAGATTTAAGTCATTCAAAAACATTTTCTGTATTCTGCTAGAGCCCCAAAGCTGCCTTTCAGAGAACCACTCAAATGTAAGACCAGGCCCCTCCCGCTCTGCACTCAGACCCACCGCTGGCACTGAGCACAGGCCTGTGTAGGAACATCTGCTCCTACGGCCCCTCCGGAACCCGGACCGCCTCCCCCCGCCCCCGGGGCCTACCTCGCAGACGGTGCAGTGCCAGCGCGTCTCCACGTGGTGCTTGCACTCGTTGCAAGTGTAGACGAAGCGGTCCTGGCTCTGGGTGTGCAGCTCCACCAACATGCACATGGTGGACCACTGGGCTCTTCGGAGTGAAGAGAACTCCAGGTGCTTGTCCCTCGCGAGGGTGAGGAAGGCGTCCCGCCCATCCATCAGATCGCAGGGGATGAGGGGGTCAGGATCGACGATGGGAGGCAGGGAGTTGGCGGCAGGGCCAGCGATCAGACGGATCACAAAGAAGACCTAGGGAAGAGACCATCCCAGTCTGACTCCGGAGTAAGAGCACCGCAGGGTGCTGGGTCAACAGCCAACAGGTGAGTCAAGCGGGATGCTCGCGAGGCTGCTCGCAAACCTCTGGTCTCTTCACTGACGAGGATTACAGTGGGCCTAAAATCGACACCTTATTCTCTTACTTAATAATCCCTTCAAAAAAGGGTCTGGGGATTATACAACACACATACAATGGACATTTCACCTCAAAGTGGTCCACTCTAAGATCCAACCCAAGGCTGACTCCGCATCATAATCACAAGGAAACAATTCAGACAAATCCAAACTGATTGACGGTCTACAAAATGATTTTGGGCCTTGACTTTAAAGAAAATGCCCATGTTACCAATGAAAAGAAAGCCAGGAACTGAGAATGGTTAACTCAACCTGACACATAATCCTTGACGGAAGCATAACAACCAGACATTAGATGGTGGCACTGGGGGAAATTTCCCGAGTGCGAAGCCGCCGTGTGGTTAAGGAGAGGAGGTCTTTTTTTTCTTAGAAGGCGCTTGCTGAACTACAGATAAAGAAGGTGTAGCAAAACGTTAACCACCGGTGAATCTATAAGTGAGGGATACAGCGGGGAGGGTGTATCTATGCAACTATCTGTAAGTTTGAAATTTTGGGGGGTGGTTAAGATAAAAAAGCAAAACCTTCTTAGTCCTTGCTGCAGGAATAAGAAAATTCTTGTTCATCAAAGTCTGAAAAAGACACAACCACCCTTAACTCCTATAACCATTAGTGTAAAGGCTGGAACAGGAAGCTGGAATTGCCTATTTTGCATTAATTAGTATATAACTATAAACTCTTACTAAGCTGAAAAATGCAAAGGCACTTTCAAGAGATGAGGAACCTGTGAGCAACTGCTCCGCTGCCCACTACATTCTACCAGTTTCTCAGAGACTGAAAATGTGTGTGAACTGGCAGAAACACTTGTAACATCCTTGGGCAGCAACATTTGCATAAGACAAGATTAAGACATTTCTAGAAAAAGAACACAGGGCAAGAGAGCACACTGAGTAGACACACCTCTTGAACAGATGTGTGAAAAGCATCAGGGAGGACCGTGATGTGTGTCTGACCTTACATAATTAGGTTTAAGATTATGAGTCAAAGAGAGGCTCATAAAGCAAGGGAAGAGCATTTTGAAAATGTGATGCACAGGGAAGCACTGAATCTAACAAGTGGGGAATACCTTTAACAATTCACTCAAAATAGAGGCAAATAAATAAAACCATCTGGTGACTCCCTTAGAAATCTTTACTACGGCCAACCCTCCAGTAACAATCCTCTTAATTATTTCCACTGTATGCTACCCTCTAGCTGAGACAATACTCAAATTTAAGCTAAACTGACAACCTTAGATTTTCATTCCCAATAGGTATCCACTTCTAACATCTTCAGACTAAACAAAGTCGGAAGACTAGATCCACAATTTAAGTCAAGCCTATTATGATATCCTCTAGGGACCTTTCCCAACTATTTCGTTCTGCCAGAATCTCATGACACTAATATTGCTCGAAATACCTAATAATTATTAATTGTTGGTGACATCAAAACGAGGCACCCCCCAGAACTCAGAAACCCCGAGGATTACAAACAGGGTTGGACAAACTACACTTATGGTGTTAATGTAAGAGACACAATACACCACCACTGGGATAATCAAAGAAACCTTATCACTTCCTGTTCTTAGCTCGCACTCTACCTATCCTCTTTTCTTCTTACCCCTCAAATGATTCCTTCCTTCTGAATTTCAAATGATCCAGTGCTCACATCTTAAATGCCAACCATGGGGGGTAGTGCTTCAGACCTCCTTCCCTGCTCCTTCCCCACAAGTGGCTACATCTTACCTCTTTGTGTTTCTCCATTGTGGCATACAGTTTCTGCGAGAGGTCGTTGGATACATTGGGCATGCCGGGCTTCTTCTTGTTGCCCCTACTCAGGCTGCTCTTGTTTTTGCTGGTTTTTTTATTATTTTTCTTTTTAGCATTTTTGCTGTCTCCCTTTGTCACCTGCGGGTTCGCAGAGGGGACAATAAAATGTTAACATTCCTGTTATGAAGTGATCTGAATAATACTAATGGTAAAAGGGTTCTTCTTTTCTTTGAAACAAGATTCTAATCTTCTGCCTCTACCAATGCTTTCCACACAGACCCTCTTTTTTAAGCTTTTACAGTAGACTAAAGTTTACTAAGGTTTGTGTGCTCATTTTCTTCCAGTGAAGAATCCCTACATTAAGACCCTTCAATAAGACAATGGTCGCCTTATCTATTTGACTAGAAGAGCTCCACCATTTGGACACTACTCAGATCAATCCATCGTATTTCAAATTTGAGGACAGGGAGTAAGGAGTAGAAGGGTGGGCTACTGAACATTCTAGAATTTTATGGGCCTACCATAAAAAAACAACTTGAAAAGACAGCCAATCAATGAATTCAAACTACAAGGCCGTGAGTTTAACAGGCTACTACTTAAAAGTGACTTTAGTGAGGTCAGACTCAACAGAGTCCATGGTAGCTATGCAGTGGGGAAATAACTGACCAGGAAAAGCTCCTCTGATGACCCCCCTACAAAACCAGATTGTTTGGAGGACTGGCAAACTCTGGCCCAGGTCTGTTTTCGTGGCTTAGAATGCTTTGTACATTTATAAAGAAATGTTTAAAACAAAAAAAAAGTCCCAAATCATCAACCTGGAACTTTATGGAAAGCACTTTTGCCAGCCCCCTGCCCTCTACAGCTAATTTTCTATCAGTTTTTCAAGGTTTCCTTCCTTTTGTTTTCCACTGCCAGAAATCCACAGGTCTGATGATAAAAAGGTTGAAAACTACTGAGACAGAACATTAGTTAACTTATCTAAGCCAACTATTTCTTGACCAATTTAAAGAGCTCTTTCACACCAGAGATTTTTAAGATCAGGTCAAAAGTTGAAGCCTGCTTGTGGCTTACACACGAGAATTAAGGCAGAAGCTGGAAAGGAAAACGCAAAGCCCTTACATCTGTGCTCTCGTTGCTGGTGTTTTCTTCTCGCTTTCGCTCTTCCTCCTCCTGTTCCAGTTCCTTAATGCTCTCTTCCAGAACATTGGGCCAGAAATCACCCTCAAAGTAAGGCAACTCCTTTGCACTTGTTAATCGATCTTCAGTAGCTTGTTTAAAAATATCCTGTGAAAACACCCCGGTACAAATCAGTATTTGTTGTTCTTTCTTTTAAAGAAGCATTTATCATTCAGAAGCGGTCATAGCGAGCGGACACAAGAAACACAAAGGACTAAGACATCTTATGAAAGAAAGGCAGCAGAGATTTTATTGATGGCCCAGGGATACATTTAGTTCTAAACAGGGAAAACTCAAGGTCTGAGGTCAGTAGTTCTGGGTCGGTCTTTCCTTTGCCCATGAGAGCAGGAAAGTTACCTGCCTTTATGTGGGACATCTTCCTGCTAGGACCAATGGCACAGGCGGAGGCACCATCAATCACACCGTGGCCTTTACTACTGCTGATAACACAATGTGGTGCAATGTGAGGAATGCCTGCCTTGTGCCCATCACCCATCCCGACTCAGAAATATGTTCAAAACAACCCAAACCACAAATACTGGAAACTGCACGGCTACAGGCTGCTCTACTGCCTGGGAAAACATCCAGTTTTTGCCTTTCTTCCCAGGAGTAAAAACAGATAAGAAACTTATCTATTCAAGTTCTTATCATAAGACGCCCTCTAATCATGAATGGCTATTAAGAATACGTTTTTTTCATCACATCTTTAAAACAGAGATTTGTTGATCTAAGACTCCTTTAAAACTGAGTTTTTCTTGCTTTGAAAAAGGAAGAACAAACAGAAGATTTCTGTTAAGATAGTCAAATGGCAGACTACAGAGCGACTGATCAGTCCTTGCCCCCTAACTCCTCCTGACCTTGTAGTCATGGACGATTCGCTCAGACACGGCCTTGTCAAGCATCTTTTTGTACCACTCCTGCAGTCGCTTGGGCTTGGGTATCTTCTGGTCAGGAGGATGGCAATGGAAGATATAGTCATCTCCTTCACTTGGGGGACAAGCCCAAATATGCCCTGTTGTATATCTACCAACACAGAGAGGGAATATTCAAGAGAAAAGTTTATCGTCCATTCCTGAAAAAAAAATGCTGTGAGGTGGAGTCAGTGTAGAAACAACTGATTTTTTCTAAGACAACACTCAGTCTATAAAACCCGGCATCAGGACAGAACCAGGCCTAACCCACAGCACTTACGGCGGGTCTCACAACGTGTAGCTCTTGTTAGAGGCTAACCCCGGATCCCCAAGCCCCCAATTTGCAGTTCACGACCAAACAAAAGCTATGATGCTAAGGATGCGGACCCATTCCAACAAGACAGCTAAACAGAATGCAAAACGTTAGGAGGGAAGAACATGGCAAAGTGAAGTGGTGAATATTCTCAAGCACACGTCTACCTTAAAGGTAAGGAATCAGACTCATTTGTGTACCTCCAGACTGTAGTATGTTTTTGGTTCTGGCCCTATATGAGTAACAACTTCCCAATCAAACTGTACCTAACAGCTTCACTAAACAAAATAGAACTAATCTGGAATGAGTGTGACTGGGGTCAAAATAGCCATTTCTGTCCGACTGGCAACACTAAGAAAAGGGAGCAAAAAATCACCTATGTTTTAACCTACGTCTCACCACACCACCGCGGTGGTAATTAGTTTAAGCTAATTGATTTTAGGGATTGTTTTTAAAGATAGCATTTATCAATATGCTTACCCTAATTTCTTGACGTATTCTAAATATCCAATTAGAATTTCATGATAGACTGCAGTCCTCAAGCACTTAGGACGGAAGAAATGAACACTGTCAAGGTATGATATGTAAACTCTCCTGTATCAAGTGGGGAGAAAGAAACCAAGTCACATAAGGAGTTCTTACCCATGTGGCTAAAAACACAATCTCCTGAGCTTTTTTCACCCCATTTATAATGCACATCACGCAGTTGCAGATAAATGACAAGACTGTGCACCCTTCAGGGGAGTTTCGGGAGCCTATGGCTCTATTACAGTCGCCATCCCAAGTAGTGCCTGAAGCACAGTGTATTAGTATTTATGGATCCAGAGGTATCCAGCAGCATTCTTATTCTGGCCTCTCTACTATTTTGGAAACAAACTCTAAACTTATCCTGACTTTATTTGTGTGACATTCTTTCACATACCTCTCAGGCAAGGTACTTTTAACACAATCTAGATTTAAGCCCATTTTCTGAAAAATAGTCTGTTTCCCACTTCCAATTTCAGGCTGCTGTTCACATCCCCTTCCTTATTACTATGACCACAGAACAGCAGTATTGAGCAGCGAGAATTTGCATTTCCATTTCCAAACCAAGCACATCAAATAGTTTCTTGCCCATTAGGCTTCAAACTCCCACTCAACTTGGAAGACAGCTGTGTTAAGTCCTACCTCTGGTTGGGCGGTGGGCAGTCAGAGCCATACTCTTGAACATGCATGCCAAAGAAGCACAAGTCGACACCGTCTATCTCTTCAAAGGCAAAGAGGGCTTTGGTTCTGTATGGGAAGGATTCTGCCATCTCTCCACTATCTACAAACCTACACAATTCAGATTGGAGAGAGAAACATCTCGTTCAGATCAGAATCATCAGCAGTAGCTACATTAAGCACAAGAGAAGAAAAGGGACAATTACTGGATACCTTGCTTTCATGCCTGGTTTCACTTCCACAGTTTTGTCAGAAGCATGAACTACTCGAACAGTCACTTCTCCTGATTCAGGGTGGTTTTGTCGCCTAAGAAAGTCATTCACACGATTTTCCAGAAAGGTGCCAAGCCTGGTAGATGGCAACCCTAGAAATGAATGAGAAGTTCAAGAGTAACCAAGGTGCCAGTTTATTACTGTTAAAAGTCTCAAGCTTCAATATCAAATATCATTTCTGCTTTTTCCATACAAGTAGGATAACTTGATTTTGTTAAAAGAAAGCAATGTGGCTAATATTTGAAAACAATCTTTCTATGGAAAGATTGAAATGGAATCATGGAATACTTCATGATTTTGTATGCCATCCTTGCATAAGGGCTATGCAAATCTCTTATCATTCCAATTTTAGTACATGTGCAGTTGAAGCAGACATGGTAGTCAATTAAGTGTCTTCCAACCAAATTCTTTTTAAAAAAATATTCCTTTACTAGAGAGAGCGCATGAGAGGGGTGGGGGGGGGGGGAAGGGAAAAGCAGACTCTTCGCTGAGCAGGGAGCCCTATGCAGGACTTGATCCTGGGACCCTAGGATCATGACCTGAGCCAAAGGCAGCCGCTTAACCAACTCAGCCACCTAGGCACCCCTCCACCCAACTTTTTATTTGGAAAAATTTCCAATTTCAGAAGTTAAAAAATAGAACATCTACATGAACTTTGCCTCAATTGCAGTAATATTTAAAAATGACAATGGTTGGGTATTATGAGAAGCCTTATAGGAAAAAAAGCAATCTGTAGGTCAGTAAAAGTGCAAAGGCATACACAATATTAAACCAAATACCAAATAATGTGATAATCTCAACTGTATGATAATAATCTTTGACTACCACTCCCCTCTCCCTGAAGCGAGACAGTTCTGAAAGAAGCCCCAACTAACTGAATGGACCGAATTGAGGCAATCACGCATGGGATGGCAATTCTGCACAGTATTTCAACATGTGGCTTCCAAAATGAAGAAATATAGGAAAAAGAAAAACACACACCTTGCACATTTCAAATCCTGACCCTTTAAGTAATCTCTACACCCAACGTGGGGCTCCAACTCACAACCCGGAGATCAAGAGGCACATGCTCTTCAGACTGAACCAGCCGCCTGGCCCCTTGGATAGTTTATGTTAACTATGTTTCAGGAAAGTATTGCCAGGGTTTACTTCTAAGAATAAAACTTACTTTTAGCAGAAAATTTATTTTCTTTCCTGGTTCGTGCAGATTTCTTTAAGCAGCCATCACAGACAAATCTAAAATGTAAACCAAGACTCTGCTTACACAGCTTAGAGGAACATTTAAAGTTAACCTACACTAGTAACAAAATCTACCATATACATATATGTACCAAATTAAAATTCAAATGACAAACTGGGAGAAATATTTCTAAATATATAATAACAACTTAAAATAAGCAGTATACAAAAAGCGTTTAGAAAGCATTAAGGAAAAAAAAGAATAAAAAAGGCTAATTAAGAAAGAGGCAGAAAACCATGAGGAAATGTGAAGGGTATATAAACTGGTTGACTCGTGGAAAGATGATGGATTACAGATTAAAACAAGAATTTCAGTTTTTGGCCAAAGTCTATATTCCTTCTGGGAGGAATGTAAATCAGTATGCTTTGAGTAGTACCAAAAGATTTAAAAGGTACATTCTCTTTGTCCCAATTTCATAAGGATGTGTGTATGTAAGTAAAATTTCTTACAAAAACTTGATACCACATTAAGTGTTCCTTAACCAAGTGACTGATCTTAAGTTGCAAGAATTACTGCAAGCCTTTGAACTATTCTTACCCACCTCTTTAAGGAGAGCATTAAAAAGGCATATCTGAACATAAGCCATATATACATCAAATGACTGTGATTTTTTTCCTGCATCTTATTTTCTAGAAATGTGTTAATTAGCCACTTCTTTCCTGTGATTCCCAAACCAGCATCAACAAAGAGCAGAGGATAGTGCACAGATCTTTTTTTAAGTCTGTATTTATTTATTCATTTAAGTAACCTCTACCCGCAACGGGGGTGTTCAAACTCATGACCTTGAGTGAGACCAAGAGTCACTTGCTCTTCCAACTGATCAGCCAGGCACCTTGAGATCCCATCTTAATGAATTACTTCATGCACAGACACCCCCAACCTTGGAACAGAGCTGGGATCAACTCCATCCTGGAGAGTGAACGGAGACCCACAGTAGTAGACAAGTGTCACAATGGACAAAAATCCATTTACTGTTGTCAACGTCTTTGATAATGTGCAGCTTAAGTAAATATGTTGAGAATATTCAGAAACAGAACATGGGGCCCAAGAACAGCTTGTTTACTGAAATCTGTAGTCATTTCTATGAAACTCTTTCACTGGACAAAAGCCATGTAACTTACTGTCCAACCCCCAAAACATCAAAACCTAACCCATTTCACAATTTAGTAAACCATTCACAGCATGACATTTTTTTCAGAGGTAAGAACAGAGCTGCCCCATGGACACCCTCCGTATCTTCTTATTTTCCTACTGTAGCCAGTATAAGTAGCACTCAAAATCTGGCAAATTTAATTCCTTCTAACAACTCTTTGCTAGTTTCCAGGTGCTAGAGATTTCTTAACTCTACTAACAAATCTTTCAAAAATACTGTTTTGATGTGTACTGATCACAAAAGAATTTTAAAAACCAGAATATTTGCATATAGATTAAAATAAGGCATGCAAATTAAGAGAAAGACCTATATTTTTGTATTCTAGCTTAATGTTTTAAAAGTGAACTTCAGAATTTCTTAAAAAGATTTTATTTATTTATTTGATAGAGAAAGAGAGAGCGCAAGTGCATACAAGCAGGGGGAGCAGCAGAGGTCGAAAAGGAGCAGAGCCCCGATGAGCAGGAAGTCCGAAACGGAGGCCAATCCCAGGACCCCAGGTTCATGACCTGAGCCAAAGATAGATGCTTTAATAGACCGAGCCACCCAGGTGCCCCTAAAAGTGAATTTTAACTATCTTTTCCCAATCCAAAACTATTTTGAGAGACAGTAACTTTGAAAATATGATCCAATCACTGCATAGACAAAAACTTGCTAAAATTTACAAAGAAAAACTCTAGAAAAAATACTAATGTCTTACCCAGATGGCCAGATGATTTCATGATGAAGAACACAAATCTGATGCATCTTTCTTCCACACTCCGTACATTCGACAAACCTGGAATGAAAAGCCAAAGAGAAGTCGAGATTAAAACCAAAATTTTAACCAAATCGAAACTTTCTAACATTTTCCCTGATTCCTGACAATTTAAGTTGGCCAAGATTACATTCAAAGAATGGAATTGTTTTTAAAAAGTTCTTCAGTGTTACAGGCAGAGCAAAATTCAAAAGCAATTAAGTCACTGAGTGTCACAATTTTATTTACTTGAGAAAAAGAGAGAGAGAGAGAGAGAGAGAGAGAGAGAGCGCGCGCGCACACATGGTGGGGGCGGGCAGGCAGCACAATACGGAATTCAAGCAGGCCCCTGCTGAGTGTGGAGCCCAATCGCATGACCCCAAGATGATGGCCTAAGCGGAAACCAAGAGGCAGACACTTAACCAACTGTGACACCCAGGCACACCAAAAATTTTAGTTTTAAGTAATTTCTACACCCAATTTGGGGCTCGAACTTAACCCTGAGATTAAGAATCATATGTGCTACCTAATGAGCCAGCCAGGTGCCCCTGAATGTGACAATTTTAAGTATGACTGTGGGTAGGCAGTAAAAAGTGAAAGATCACTACTGCTTAAACTTCCAAAGAACTCTGATGCCATTTAGGATGCCTGGGTTGCTCAGATCACCATCCCAGGGTCCTGGGATCAAGTCCCACATCGGGCTCCTTGCCCAGCAGGGAGCCTGCTTCTCCCTCAGCCTGCCACTTCCCCTGCTTGTGTGCTCTCTCTGACAAATAAACAAATAAAATCTATATTTAAAAAAAGGGGGGGGCGGAGAAGAAGAAGAAGAAGTCTGACACCATCCTACCCATTGTAGGAATGTCCAGAGTACTAGGGCAGTTTGGTACTTTCTGAGTGGCCTCACCACAAAGTAGGGGAGTATGAAGATGTTTAAAAATGCACAGAACAACAGCGAAGGAACACGTGACACTAAGCAGAGGTAGGTGGGAGCTTCACTTGGGCTCAAACTATTCAGGGGATTTAGTGAAATGTAAAGGAATATTAACGGTAATACTTAAACGGTAAATGTAAAGGATTTAGTGAAATGTAAAGGAATATTAACGGTAATGCTTCCAAATTTCTACCATTCATGTTGCACGCATGTTGCAAACATTCATCCTCAGATGGCACTGCCTATGCAGACAAAGAGAGTGAAAGGAAGAGGGAATATCAAAGTAAACGGACTATTCAAGGGGAACTACTTACAGTTCGGGATCCAATGTGTCATTTTTTCTCTTGGAAAATTGTTCTTTATTTATTGTACTAAGGAGAAAAGAGGGACACAGTGAGAAAAAGTAATACAGAAAGATGAGCAATCTGACTACTATTCTAACCAAAGGAACAAATCTTGCAAAAGTAGATTATTTAAATCTTCTAAGAAGATACTGAGGATACATTAAACAGGTACATTCTAGGCTCCCACAAAATGTACATTTACATAAAGGAATGCCTACGTTTTTGGAAAGGACTTTATAATAAATCTATTTCCCCTTAGAGGAAATGAAGAACCTAGGAACTTAACAACTAGAAACACGAGTTTATTGTTCTTCTCTTTTTAAAAGCTTGTCTACTGCTCTTAGTATTAGGTATTTATACCTTTTTTCTTTTTTAAAGATTTTGTTTTTAAATAATCTCCACACCCAACATGGGGCTTGAAATCAGCACCCTGAGGGTCAAGAGTCCCATGTTCTCCTGACTGAGATAGCCAGGTGCCCCCAGGATTTGTACCTTTTAATAGTAGGCAGCTCTTAGACCGAGCTATGAAGGATGGTGTATATGGAAGGAGCTAAACCCCTATTTAAAATTAATATTCATTTCTTAGGACAGTCTAGTCAAACAACATTTTATATTAATAGAAAAAAATCTCAATATAAAAATACATATTTCAGGTTACTTATCGTTACCCAGAAAGGTAATTTTAAAGGATAACAATTCTTTATTTTATAATATTCATTTTAAAACTTTCACATGGCTATCCCCAAATCTAGCAACACATTGCTCATAGCCTCCCAAATACAGAAGCTAATGTCTTAACCTTCTCTGCCTAGAATAAACTTCAGAAGGCCCAACTTTGACTACAGTGATTCCTCCTTGCAGAAATGAGGACATCTCCACATTTAAACTCTTTCCTACTAGGTATAGACTAGATTTAAAGGGCCAAAGTCCTTGCTTTTCGAACTGTGTTCCAAAGAGCAGCAGCACAGAAGGACGTAGGAGCTTGTCAGTAATGCAGACTCTCAGGCCCATTACAGACCTACAGAATTGGAAGGGGATTTCCATCCTCTTTAGTCTAAGAAATTCACAGTCCTAAGGTTTAGATCTTGTGGGAAGCCATTCAACCGTACCAATGATAAGGCTGCCTTCCTTTCCTGCCATCAGGGGAACCTAATTAGAGCTATTCAGCCTGATTTATTTAGCCAAGGGTCAGAAATTCTCCTTAAGGTTCAAGGGGACCCAGGATCTACTCCTCAAACTAGCTCCCAACTCTACTATATTGTAGTCCAATGGTGACTGAAGGAAAAGTGCAACTTTAAGACTTAATTCGGAAAAAATAACCAGTTTTCCCTCAGAAGCCCTATTTTTTTAATAGTAGTATAACAATTCCACACTTCTTGGAATGTTCCGAACTGCTTCTGTTTATTATAGTTAATTAAACGAGGAAAGAAAGAACTGAAGAATATTAAAAGCACACCAAATAGTTCTTTCTTCCTAAAACAGTACACACCTGAAATACAGTGTCTTACTACATCTTAGCAATCAGAAGAGCTATTAGCCAATGTAGGCTATGTTTCAAAATTTGTCCTGGCATTCACCACACATGGTAAGAGCTTGTGAGACTGCAAAAGCCCAACCAAGTCTCTTTCTTCCAGGGTACTCTAATTAAGTGCCTAAACCCCTAATGTGAAGTGAATGATTCTCAACAACTACAGTGATTTCAGTATTGATAACCTACAGGAGAAGGCTATAAGGAAGCTATCTATTCAATTCCCCTCCAACTTAAAAGAGTTAATAACAAAGTTCTCTTGCACTAGCCTTTCAATTTTTAGGAGAGAAGCGGTTTCCTTATAGAAGAAATATCTAAAATGACCATCCAATCCAGTGTTGATTTATTTCCTAGATCAGTGTTGACAAAACTTTCTGCTGTGACAGAAATATTTTCTATCTTTGCTGACTAACAAGGGAGCCACTACCCACAGATGTCTATGGAACAT
Organism: Nasua narica; assembly: GCA_028533885.1. NCBI lineage: Eukaryota > Metazoa > Chordata > Mammalia > Carnivora > Procyonidae > Nasua > Nasua narica. Next base: position 113,501,211 of record CM052807.1, on the reverse strand, counting down.
CTGAAATGTGAACTTCTAATTTTATTTCCTTTAATTAATTTGTATTTAAACAGCCAACTGTGGCAAATAGCTATTATACTGGCAGTGTAACCCAAGACCACTAGAAGCTTAAGGATAATCACTTGACAACAAACCAAGACAGTACTTTCCAAAATAGTGCATTTACTTACGTTTGAGGCTGGGAAGGGTCATCCCCCAAAGAAACGCTCTCCCCTTGGATTTCATTGAAACACTTCTCACAGAAATGATACCTGTCGGCAAGAAGGCCATACTGGGGTGAACTGTTCCGTCCACACAACACAGCCCAAGCCAAGCAACGAAGCCACCAATCACAGCAGGCCAAGGAGGGGGACGGGAGCAGAGAGCAGGTCATCAACGGCGACAAGGACATTCAATGATGCAGATTTATGGGCCCCACAGTTTGGTTTTTTTGTTTGTTTTTTGTTTGGTTTGGTTTTGGTTTTGGTTTTTTGTTTTTTTGCAATCAAAGCCAAGTGCAGACAACGACAAGCATGAGGGAGAAAAAAAAAACACAAAACAAACGAAGAAATGAGGGATTGCAGGACAACAAAAAACATAAAAGCAAGACAAGACAACACAAAGCAGAAAGCCAAGGCAAAGCACAGATTAGCATTAAATATCTCAAATGGGATCACAAGTAGCAAATGATTACAGCAAATAAAACAAAAAAGTTTCACTTACACAGACCTACATTCTTTTATTTTAGTAATTAATGCTACTTGATGCAAATAATCAAAAGGAGGAAGGATAAATATATTGGAGGAGAAGAACTGCTACTCTATTACTGAAACATAGCAATCACACACTTCTCCCCATTTCCAACAACAAAATAAGTAACAAATAAAAACCCACTATGGATACAGAACCAGGCAGGAAGCAATCACCTAAAAACAACCCCGGATTGAAAAGAAAAACCCACAAAATTTTTTTTTGATCCCAAGGAAACCCCATAAGTTAAAAAAAATTGTTTTTTCAATGAAAACTCTGAACAAGTGTTTTAAGTACTGATTGTAGCCACCAACTGACAGCTGAAAAGGCAAAAGACAGGCAGTGGTGCATGCAGGCGCATGATTACACGTTCCTTAGGTACAGAGATTACAAACACTGCACACTGATGTTAAAAATCCGAAAACAGCATAAATGTTAAGATTGCAGCATGAGAAAAGTTTCATGCAAGTTGTTACACTTTTTTTTTTTTAACGTAAGTGCTTTTAACAACTTGATTCACTTTTCCTAGGTATTAACAGTAAAAAACTATGGATTCTAATGATTACAACAAAGCATTAGGAGAGTGCACCTAACTTTTTGTAAACAAAACAAAAAGTTTAAGTGACTTTTTCAAAGCCAGAAATGCAACTGTAGCACACAAGTTCAGCAAGAACCACCATCATGGGGTTGGTTTTATTAAAGAATATTAACTGCCCAGTCTTGTCATGACTATCTCAGAGCTCCAAGTAAACATCCCACACAAGTTACATAGTAGGCTAATGACTGAGAATAGGAGACACATCATGCTTAAGATAGATTAATGAATGCCAGCTGTGTGATTATAGCCATTGTTTGGGCAGGAGAAAAATAAGGCAGAGGTTCCTGATTTATTAGAACTCTACCAACCACTGTCATATTCAAAATAAATTTTAAGTAACAGTCTGGTGCAGACCTCTTTTTTGGAGATTATCCTGTGTGTTTGCTTAACAGAGGCAAAGCAAAAAAACCTCTGAAATCCTGTTTTCATATGCTCTGAGTATAACTTAGTGATAGCCTGCACACAAAAAGGAAAACATTTCCCAAAAGATACAGCTGGCTACCAAACTTTTGGCTACAAGTTTTTTGGACAGTTTTTAGGAAGGAGATAGATAGCAGCAATTTCATGGACAAGACAAGACTAATTCATTTAAAAATTTTCTGTTAGCCTCAGGCTGCGGTAAGCTATGAAAAGACAGGGCAAAGGAAAGTGGGGGCTGGAATATAATTCCATCTATGCCACCAACTCACAAAGTTGCTTAACCTCTCAAGGACTTGGGCTCCTGTCTTATAAGAAGGGCCCAGACAACTGACACAAGGCTACTCTTTGCTAGAAAACTGTACTGATTCTGCAAACAAAGGCAGAATGCTAAGACCAGAACTTGTGTTGTACAATTGTTTTCAAGCAAGGTACACATGAACCATGAATGTAGGTGTGCTGGTCCATCCGCATGCAGTCCCTGGACACACGGATACACGGACCATGGTCCACACTGGTCGAGCCTTACCTGTTCTGGTAACTGTAGTAAGTGGCATCACGAGGGATTGTGCACAACTGTTTGCCATAGCAACAGAGTGTCTGTGGAGAGAACTCCAACTGCAATAGAAACCATTTGTTAAATAGTACACAGGCCTGAAAAAGAAGCTAGAATATTCAAAATGGCATTTCAGAAACAAGATTACACACATTTCAGTGAATTCTTAAGTTCTCATTTATATAATGGGCTCAGGTTCCAAGAGCACACACAGAACTAACACGGCTCCAGTATTCTGCAGCAGTCCCACTTATCAACAGGCAAAGACCACACTAGTGGATGCCTAAGATCACGGACAGTAGCAAACCCAATATGTGATGTTTCCTATACACACATACCTATAATAAGGTTAACTTATAAATTAGGCACAGTTAAGAGATTAATAACTACTACTAAGATAGAACAACAATAATAATATACTATAAACAGTTATGTGATTGTGGCCTTTCTCAAAAGACCTTACTGTACTGTACCCACCCTTCCTGTGATGCTATGATGCCTAGGTGAGGAGATGAAGTCAAGTCAATGATGTAGGTATTCCGAAGCAGCATAAAGACTACTCCTGACCTCTTGCTAGTATGTCAGAAGGTGCATTATCTGTTCTGGACCATGGTTGACGGAAACCATGGGAAGGAAACCCAAAAAGAGGGACTACTGTACTGTATCCGCTCACCACTCTGAGGTGAGCTTAGCAGTCATGCCCTTCAACCACTTAGCAAAAAGCTCAGCAGGACAAGATGAACTCCATGTGAACTGGTAGGCACAGGAAAACCAGCTCATGCCAGGCACTGTGCACCCATAGGTGAAAATGATCCAAAGTCCTACCTATTCCAGGTCATTTTACAATAGGATGATTCAGGATTCTAATTCGTCAAGCTTTCAGTAATTCTTACCTGTGAAAAATTTCTTACCTTTCTGCCACAGCAATATCCAAGGCTTTGCATTACTGGGTCGATTTCTTGTTCAAAGACTTCAGATAGCTTGGAGCAGTACTTATATACCCGAGATGTTTTCCGATTATACAACCAGGCATTGTTGAACATAAGCCAAATGTCATCCACATACTGCCAGGGTTCCTGATACTGTCCAGTGTCTAACTTCCTCTTGATCGTAGAAAGGTCCATGGGGCTCTTCACAATATCAAAGTAATCCTAGAAGGGTAAGTGACACCGAGCAACATTACCTCAAAGTCTCAGCATGTTTTAAGGCAGATGGTGTGTCTTCCTATTACAATCACGAGTTTTCCAGAAAAGCTGAGTCTTTGACCTGACTGTATATCTAAGAAATTGACTGATGCCTTCACTTTTTTTAAACATTTAATTTAGAGAAAGAGAATACATGAGCAAGTGTGTCAACTGGGGGAGGGGCAGAGGGAGAGAGAATCCTCAAGCAGACTCCCTACTGAGCACGGAGTCTGACATATGGGGCTGGATCCCAGGACCCTGGGATCATGACCTGAGCTGAAATCAAGAGTCGGCCACTCAACTGAATGAACCACTCAGGCACCCCTATCACTTCTTTAAATTACTAGTCTACAGAGATATGAAGCTCAGAGAGCAGAAATAACAGAGCTACTATGTAGACTTTCCAGATAGGGCTGATGATCTACTCAAACTCCAGATTCTTTACCATAGTTTATGTGTGATCCATTTAAAGACCAAGAAGTCAAATGGCCTGTTATAACATTTTAGTACTAAAAAGGGCCTACTGATGAGAAAACTAAGCCCAGTGAATATGAGTGATCTAAAGCCACAGAAAAATAGAGGAAAAAAGTTCCTAAGGGAGTTTACCTCTGTAAGCACTCCACTGCCTTATCAAATACCACTTAGAAGCCTCCAGTGAAGGCTGCCTGACATAGAAAGGCAACTTTAGAAACAGATGAAGCTAATTTGGTCCATCTTTTCTACCAAATAAATAAACCTATGACCCAGTAATAACACTCCTTGGTATATACCCCAAGGAAACAAAAACACACCCACAGAAAATTTTGTACGTGAATGAATATTCATAGCAGCACTACTACCCTCAACAGCCAAAAAGTGCAAACAACTCAAATGTCTATCAACTCATGAATGGGTAAAGAAAATGTGATATGGCCATATAGAGGGATATTGCTGGGCCACAAAAAGGAACGATGCACAGGTTCATGCTATAATATGGATGAACCTTGAATGAAGTCAGTCATAAAGAAACACATACTATTTAATGAATGTCTATAAACAAACCCATACAGACAGAAGTAGACTAGTGGTCGGATGGGGGGAGGAAATGAGAGTGACTACTTATGGACATGGGGTTTCTTTTTGGGGGTGAGGAAAATGATCCAAAATTGACTAGTGGTAGTTGCACAATCCTGTTAATACACAAAAAATCACTGAATTATTCAGTTTAAATGGGTATCTTGTGTAATACGTGAATTATATCTGAATAAAGCTGTTAACAAATTAAAAAAAAAATCAAAAGTACCACCACATACTTACAGGGATTCCTAGAAGTTGGGGGTCCACAGGTTGACGAAAGGGAAGGGATTCTGGATCCTGTCGATAAAGTGCCTCCAAGGTTGGCATCAGTGCCTGTCGTAACTCCTCTGGTTTAAAAACTTAAGAGCACATTTGAAATTAGTTATCAATTAAGCAAAAGAAGAAAGAAATGCTCAAGTTGAAGCTATAAAAATATCTCACAAACCACAAATCTGTCTACATTATCTCCATGAAGATATCATTTTTTTTAAAAAGATTTTATTTATTTATTTTTCAGAGAGAGAGAGAGAGAGAGAGAGAGCACAAACTGGCAGAGTGGCCGGCAGAGGCCGAGGGAGAAGCAGGCTCCTTCCTGAGCAAGGAGCCCGATGTGGGACTTGATCCCAGGACCTTGGGATCATGACCTGAGCCGAAGGCAGCTGCTTAACCAACTAAGCCACCCAGGCGTCCCCATGAAGATATCATTTAGGACACACTTCCTATTTCTAATTCCAGGTCTGCATCAGGTAGTGCCTTCAAAACACCATATCTAGTCAGCTCTAAACACCTTCATAGCTCAACTCATTTTTCAGTCAGAAACTTCGTTAAGACAGTCTTGACCAAGTAGAAACAGAAACCTAAGCATTCCAAGAATTTATGAACAGATCTGTCGAAAAAATATTTCAAAATATACTAGCAATGAGGAGCGACGGGATGGTGTTAGAGAAGAATAGAAATAAGTCCTCATTCATGATAATAGTCAGAACTATTTAACAAGTCAGAAATTAGACCTGGTATTATCTTAACACTAAAGGAATCCGAATCTCCGATGGGAAGACTTTCTCATTAAATTTAGCTTTGTGTTTTAGAGCTGAGGTGGACATATTTATCATTTTAATGGCAAATGTTAGGTTTAAGTCTAAACAAAGAGAGAACTAAATTGTTATTGCCAAAACAATGGACTGAGTTTATCAAATTTCATCCCAGTGTGTTCTTAAATGTTTCCTAAAGGTCAGGAAAGATTTGATGGTATGTCCCAAAAGGGATTTCAGCTATTATTTAAGAAGCTTTTCATTAAAGGTCCAGTTTTGGGCTTTAAAACACTCTCGGCACAGGCCTTCTTACTACTTCTACATAAAATTAATTTTTATGGTCAGGAGGGGATATCTGTTAGTACTTCAGGTATTTCCCACTTCATGGTGGGGGGCAACCATGAAAAAAAATGAACAGACAGGAGAGGATACTTTGTTTTTCATATGTGGTTGTACTCAAGAGAGAATCTGAACAAACCTGTGAAATTAGCTATTTTAAAGACAGAATTCTAATAGTAAGATTGGGTTTCTTACAGCCTATATTAAAATAATACCTCAGTTATACAAACCTTATTTAAACACAAATAATTTTTTGACTCCAACATTTTAAACTACATTATATTAATGGAACACCTTGATATATGCCATCTCTAGGAGCCAGCAGACTAGACTCCTCCCTTGAGAGAAGTCCTACCTGTGCCATAGAAGGCATCATTAGAGCTATGAGAAATTCTAGTCCTACGGTAGTTGGTAAATCAATTTTTATGGGAATTAACTAAAGAGAGAAACACTATGTGTGAAGCAGAGCTGCCTCCTGGGCTTGACTCATTAATATTTAAGAGCTGGTTGGGAGCAGACACTGAATCAGCCTGCCTGGGTTCACTTACCAGCTGAGTAAGTGGGGGAAAGCTACTTAACCCTGCTAAGCCTCAGGTTTTCCCTGCCTATAAAACAGGGATCGATAACTCAATAGTTGCTGTAAAGTTTTTGAGGAGACAATGCAGGTGGCACAGTGCCTGGTGCCCAGGTTAACAACAAACACTATTATGATCACTGCTAGTATTTCCTGCATTTTAGTCAAGGATATGTAACAATTTCTGTCCTCTGGTGGAAAAAAAAAATTTTTTTTGAGAAGCTGTTAACCAGCCAACCCTGAAGAAATGATGGGTGCGACTGGCCCAATGACTGAAGGACGGAAATACACCTATAGAAAAGAAAAAGTCTCCAACATCAGTAATACCCCAGAGACTAGGTGAAAAGGGCTCTAGGCTTAATGAAATCACATTAAAATCAATTTCTAAGACCCAAGAAGCCTGATCCCATTCTATTCAAAGTCTTTGGGTTTTTTCCCCTGTCTCCAGGAACAGAGAGCCTAAGAGACCTACTCTTCTTCTTCGACTGTCCTGGGGCCGGAGATGACTGCGTAGCCGAAGTACTTGGCTGGTCTTCCTCCTCTTTTATTTCGGTTTTTAATTCAGTGCCTCTCTCTTCTGTTTCTGTAGGTTCCATTTTACAGTCTTCTACTTTACTCTGAAAGATAAGGTAAACGTTTATAGTATTCCAAAGACTTGCCACCAGGAAGCAACAAGATCATTATCTTATTTACTCTGTCCTGTAGACATATCTGAAGACCCTTTCTCATGTAGAAATCAGTGAAATGAGACCTAATTTTATCAGCATGCTAAACTGGGCTCCTAGACTCAGGCCCTAACCAATGGCAGTCCTTGCCCTGCTCTCACCTCTGGAATATCCTCTGGCTGAGCATCTGCGGGTTCTGGTGGCTCCACTTCCATCTTTGCCTCCATTTTCACTTCCTGTGAAGGCTGCTTCTCAGGAATGGTCTGAGAATTCACTTCTGTGCTACTAGTGGATGGAGGGTTTGATACCTGCCCTTCAATGCTTACAGCTGGTTGGGAAAGCTGGGCAGAAAGAGGAAAACACACAAAAAATTTGCCAATTATACAACCAGAGTTTAAGCTCCACGACAGGATGGCATGATTAGCCACGACCTATCTCTAGACTCCTCTCATTATATTCATTTACGGTGCTTTCACATACTTGGTCTATTTCACTCCCTTGAAGTAAACTGTGCTTTAGAACAGAAGATTGAGGACTGGCAAACACTGGCTGGCTGACTATACGTGGGAGAGACAGCAGCTCTTTCTGCACTAGATGTCATTCTGTGCCAGTGTGTGAGGGCTGGGGTCTCGAGAGATGACTGCCTCAGAGCAGCTCACATTTAGAGAGAAATGGAAAGAAAAGAAGGACTATCTAGTTTGTTTTGTTTTTTAACTTTCCAGTGGGAAAACCTGTGTACAGAAAAAGTAGAGAGCATATAATGCACTCCCACACTGAATGGCTGTTTTGAATCACCACACTTTTTTTTAAGATTTTATTTATTTATTTGACAGAGATCACAAGCAGGCGGGGGGTAGGGGGAAGAAGGCTCCCTGCCGAGCACAGAGCCCTATTCCGGGTCTGATCCCAGGACCCTGAGATCACGACCTGAGCTGAAGTGAGAGGCTTTAACCCACTGAGCCACCCAGGTGCCCCGAATCACATTCGAATGGGATAACTAGCAATCTCTTTTTCTTAGAGGTCTTCCAATAAGAAACCTCATGAGTAGTTAGAATTTTCAGGAACAACCCTAATCAAAAGTTTCCTTTCTGGGGCGCCTGGGTGGCTCAGTGGGTTAAAGCCTCTGCCTTTGGCTCAGGTCATGATCTCAGGGTCCTAGGATCGAGCCCCGCATAGGGCTCTCTGCTCAGCGGGGAGCCTGCTTCCCCTCTCTCTCTCTGTCTGCCTCTCTGCCTACTTGTGATCTCTCTGTCAAATATTAAATAAATAAAATCTTAAAAAAAAAAGTTTCCTTTCCGCATTCTACTGTTCCTTGCCTATCAAAGGGTGGGATGAACCAGCTGCTGACCTATGGTGTTTTATGAAGTAGGTATGACTCATGGACTTTTCTGTTCAACAACATGACAAAGAACTAAAATGTTAAGTAGTAAGCAAGTAGAAAGTTCTGAGCCTCGACACAAAGCATTCTATTACTAAAGATCCAACTATTAGATGTGAACTTGGATTTCTGCTATGTATATATGAACCTCTCACAAGGAAACTACAGACTGTTCCAGGCTCATACTTTTCTCACTTTAGGTCATGATTTTCTAACCTTGGCTAGGACCACAAGACATTCATAAAAATCTATTGTTTTGTTCATTCACTCTCAAATATTACAGCTCAGGCTGTTTGAAAAAGATTCTTTAAATAAACAGAAAAGTTATGTGGTATACTGAACATACTACAGATTCTTTCCCCTATCACCTGCTTCTATGTCCCCAAGTCTCAGAACACAATGCAAAACATACCATGGTCAACATCAGACCGAAACAAAGTCTTTGAGCTCCCTCTATGCTAGGTACTAATTAGAGTAAGAAAGAAACAGACTCGAGTTTAACTGGGGAGACGACACAATATAGACTAGAACCGGCATATAAATAATCTTAACACTGCAGTACAATATGAAAGGGCTCTGTCAAAACCCAAGTCTCTGCTTACCGGAGTTGCAGGTTGTGGGGGCAGCAGCGGTGCCGTCGGGGTGGGAACGGACGCTGCTGTACTCTGCTGGGAGAGCGGCGGCTGCTGTGGCTGCTCAGCTGGAGGAGCGGCAGGAAGTGAAGGCTGAACTTGAGGGAGCGGCGCTGACGGCGGGGTGGGTGTCCGTCTGGGAGGTGGATGCGGAGCCTGGGCCTGTGGCCCGGGCGGCATGGCCGGAGGTGTAGGAACCGGGGCTGGGATCGCTGTTGCTGGTGGCTGCTGAGCCCCTGTGCTTGGGGGAGTGTGGTGAGGCGTAGGGGTGCGACTCGGGACCGGAGAGGGTGAATTCTGATGCAGAGCGGACTGAGGGAGAGGGGGACAGTGAATGTGGCTCCCTTGAGACCCTGGAGGCATTATAGGAGAGTTCACAGGGCAGGAAGAACTGGACATTTGTGCCTGTTAAATGAGAAACATAACGAGATGGCAAGTGAGAACACAACAAAAGAAAGACACAGCAACAGGCTTCCATTTCAAAATGTGTCAAAACTTCACGTGATCCACCTACGAACTACTTAATTCAAAACTTAAAAACCATCTTTTTTCACCCATTATTTGCTGCCACCCTTTCCTGTAAAAACTTCTATCAAGAGAAGTTTAAAGAACCACAAAAACAAGTGAAAAAAACCCCATCTGCGAGACCTACTTGAGACACTGGTGCTTGACCGCCAGACGGAGCCAAAGGCATATTCGTTACATTCATTCCCTGTGTTGAGAACTGAGTCTGGGGAAGGAACTGGCTCTGGCTGGAAGGCTGCTGCATGCGAGGCCCATAGCCCATAGGCTGCAGGGGGGAGACAAAAAACATAACACAGAGCACCAATTGCTTCATTCCGGTTATTCTACTACAGTTAGAATCACAACTGCTACGGCTCTGCGGAGGGGAAAGTTGGGTAGAAAAGGAAGAAAGTGTGCAACACTGGACTCTCATGCAAAGATAATGGAGAACAACCTTACAGCTGACCCGAGCCTACTCTAAAGCAATACAGGGGGTTACAGACAAACCAATTCTCCTGACACACAACTGCACCTGAAAATGTACAGAGGTAGCTGCCCTTTGCATACTGATAGGTGACAGTGAAATACACCTTCACGAGGTCTGTGTTCATGTCATGATATTGTAGTAGCACAAACTGTAACAATCTATAATTGGTACAATTAAAATCTTACAAAGATTTGTGCCTGAACCTGGTAGCATTCATGGTCCACAAATATTTGAAGATTGTTACATTTCATTTCTTTGGGGGAGGGGGTGTCTATAGTAGCTTTATTCATAAAAATCAATAACTGGAAACAATTGAAATGTCCATGAATAACAGAAAGAATAAACACATTGTGGCACACTCACAAAATGGATTACTACTCAGCAATAACAAATTACAGACATAAACAACAATGCAGATGAACATTAAAACCATTATGTTGAGCCAAAAAGGTCAGACACAAGAGTATATCTGAATAAGTCCATTTATATGAAGTTGAGAAACAGGTAAGGCTAATCCATGGCAATAGTAATCAAGGTTATCAGTTGTCTAATGGGGATAGTGATTGAGTGGAAGGGGACATGAGAGCACTCTCTAGTGGAAATGTGCTTTATCTTGAGGATTATTAAATTTCATTTCTAAAATTTCCCCAAACAAATATAGGCCTTTAATAGAGACAGGTGGACTACCTTAGAATTTGCATAAGGAGCGGTGAGTACTCAGAGGCCCTCTTCTCCAGTCCCTACAACCTAGCAACTGCCCTACATTACTCTTGCACTAGACAGCTTCCTGTCTGGATAGGTTCTATGTTTAATGCACATTATAAAAGAGAGTCGACTATCAAATATGCAGGCTACTAAGTACTGAGACTCCGGGGAAAGGTGACTTGTTGCTCTTAACCAGCTTTCTAGTAAGAGGACCATGGGTTGCACCTGGAAACAAATCTTTCTCATTGTTTAATTTAACCATAATGAATCCCCTACTGTACATTCAGGATATGACTGTTTTTCAAAACAGAGTACGTAATACAAGATCCTAACATGAACTTTCTCAAAATTACATCCTTTTGGTACCTTAGTTATGAATTCTGTAGGATAAATTTCTAAATACAATTTATTGATAAAAAGAATTGGATGAAAATTAGGGATAATAGCATTTACTGCCTAATTCTGGTAATAAGACTTAGTTTTCTCCTACTTCACTTTAAAGAAATACTTATTCTCCTATCTAAAACACATATATAATTATTTATCATGTGTACCATAAGGGCCAAATAAAATAGAATTAAAGAAAAAAATCAACATTAAAGGCTAATCATTTATAGTCAGCTGTTTAAGCAACTGTAAGATTTGTTGTTTACAGAGCAGAAACAAAAATAAAAAGGATTTTTAAATGTTAAGTAAAGGCCAAAATGATTACACAAAGATGACACACTTACTGGGTTAAGAGCTCCAGGCTGAGCTAACTGTCCATGGTGCTGAAGAGGAGAGGTTTGCCGGGGTCCAATTGGGGCCTGGGGCATACTCATCTGGCCAAACTGATTCAAACCTGTAAGTACAAAATATTAGGTCTGAATACATTCATGGAATTGGAGAACTAAAGAATGAATTCTGATTCTATAACATTTTATCAGGACAAATGAACCTGCTTTCAACTGTGAATGAAGGACACTGTTAATTGATCAACATTGTTCTCTGAATAAAATTTTATAATCTGGAATAAAATCCTTTTTGATTAGTTGTTTTATTTATTTTATTCTTTCTTAAAAGACTTTATTTATTTGAGAGAATGAGCACAAGTTGGGGGTAAGGGTGTGCAGATGGAGAGCGAGAGGCAGACTCCTCACCAAACAGGGACCAGGACCTGGGACTGTGACCTAAGCCTAAGGCAGATGCTTAACTGACTGAGCTACCAAGGCACCCCTTGACCAGTTGTTTTTAAATGGATGCTCAATCACTTCATGTCTTTGCCACCTAACCTACCAGCCAACCTGTACTCTAATACCCTTCTCCTCCCTCCCTGGGCTCCAACTCCAAAATGTGTTCTGATTTCTCAAGTAGGTAATTATGATGCATGCTGCTGGTCTGAGGCAGGAATCAAGGTGGTGAGAATAATCTTGTAGTACACCAGAGACTCCGTTTTAAAGTCATGGTTGGGGCACTTGGCTGGCATAGTCAGTAGGGTATGGGACTCTTGATCTCAAAGGTTTTGAGTTAAGGCCCCATGTTGGGCATCGAGCTTACTTTGGGGAGTGGGGGGTCGCCATGGTTAGATATATGGATTACATGGATTGCTTTTATAAGTTACCGGGCTGTGGAGTTATCCGAGGCATCATCTGGTTTGGCACACTGCCACGGATCATAGATGGGTCAGGTAGAGGGCCATCTAGGGTAGAACAGAGAAATGGTTAGAATATCTTTTTTTAAGATTTATTCATTTATTTCTGGGGGGAGGGGCGCAAGAGCAGGGGGGAGGAGCAGAGGGAAAGGGAGAAGCAGACTCCCCACTAAGCACGGAGCCCAACACAGGGTTCCATTGAAGGACCCTGGGATCACAACCTGAGCCAAAGGGAGACCCTCAACTGACTTGAGCCACCCAGATGCCCCTTAAAAACCATCTTTTAGCCAGTGGCTTTTCCATTAAAAAGGCGGCGGGGGTGGGGGGAAGGGAGGGAATGAGGGAGAGAAAAGGAAAAATGAAGAAAAAACCTCATGAAGTATCTTTAGTTGTGTCATACAAATTCAGCCTGAATCTCCAAATAAAGCTATGAACTTGGAACCCAAAGAAAATGTTAGTTCTAAAATATAAGAAAAGCCTCCAAACGATTACAGAAAAAAGAAATCTTTGCTTTCTTTCAGTGTTGACAGGAAAATAATGTAGTATCTTAAATTAAGAGAGAAGGGCTACTACAGCATTTAATATGCTGTTTGACTAAGCTGGATTCTTTGGTTGGTATGCAGAATACCTCCAAGAGAGAGCCACAGATTTTGTTTCGTGAACAAATTTGATGTGTACCCGATGTTTTTATGTGCATAAACCAACTGTGAACACTGACCTTAAATAATTCACTTATTATACTGCTCTATATGTCAAGGATCTCAGATTTGCCTGTGGCAGACTATGCTCTAAAGAGAAGCCTACCACACATCGGATAACTCAAAATTCCTTGTCACTTCTGCAAGTGTGCTATACTAACAAAAATGATCACACAACTAAGTAGTTTAGTGCAATTCAACTAACTAAATCCACCAGGATTTACCACTAATACTGTTCTTAATAAACTAAAAACAGTCAATTTGAATACTGGAGAGAATTCTGAACATTTATTCATTTACTTTCATTCAAAATTCTGCAAGACTTATTATAAAATTATGCGTATAGCCTATGTTCACTATATAAACACGAAGAGAACATAAGACAGATAAAACCCTCTATAAGAGTTTTAATCTTCCACATGTGTATTTATTACACCTTATGTAAAAGCAAGATTTTCACCTAATACATGAAGAACGTTTTTCCTGTCAATAATATGGATAGGTGTTGCAAGCTAAATGCCAGCAGAGACCAGGCAGTTAAATATCAATGAGTGGGAAAGACTAGGCATCAGAAGCAACAGGGAGTAGGGAGCGACTGGGATGAAGCAGGGAAAGTACAACTCTTTGAACAAACCAGCCATGACTCTAGCTAGACACTGTGGTCCCCTGGAGAGAGGGCCAAACCTTCTAGATCTTTCCCTTCTTAAAGGAAACCAGAAATCCATATTCTAATGTAAAATCTTTTCAAATATGCAAGACTAATCAAAACAAACAAAAACACACCTAATTCTATTGTCCACATCGGGCCCTAACACCTTCACTTATAACTATGATGCACATGTTAGTTTTTACTGGCTATGCGATATAAATGGTATGTGTCATAAAACCTACTGTTGGTCTTAAATTCTCTTATCATAAGGACTATGTAATGGACACTGAAGGAACACTTTGATGATAACTTTTAGTCATTTAGAAAAAAATTTTTTTAAATATTTTATTTATTTATTTGAGAGACAGATAAAGTGAGAGAGAGAGCATGAGAGGAGAGAAGATTAGAGGAAGAAGCAGACTCCCCGTGGAGCTGGGAGCCCGTTGTGGGACTCCATCCCAAAACTCAAGGATCATGACCTGAGCCGGAGGCAGTTGCTCAACCAACTGAGCCACCCAGACACCCCATTTAGAAAAATTTTTAATAAAGATTTTATTTGTCAGACAGAGCAAGCATGCACAAGCAAGGGGAGCGTCAAGCAGAGGGAGAAGCAGGCTCCCTGCTAAGCAAGGAGCCCAATGCAGCTCTTGATCCCAGGATCCTGGGATCATGACCTGAGTCAAAGGTAGACTCAACCGACTAAGCCACCCAGGTGTCCCGAGAATTTTCAATATCTACTCTTTTAGCAAATTTCAAATGTATAATGTAGTATCATTAACTACAGTCACGCTGCTGAACATCACACATCGTCAGGACTTAATTGTAACTGGAAGTTTGTACCTTTTGATCTTCCCGCATTTCACCCACCCCATCCATACTGCTGCCGACACCCTGCCTCTTGCAACCACCAAGCTGTTCTGTTATCTATGAACTCAGTTTTTTAAAAAGATGCCAAATATAAGGGAAATCATATGGTAGTCTGACTTATTTCACTTAGCACAGTGCCCTCAAAACCCACCCATGTTGCAAATGACAACATTTTTTTTTAAAGATTTTATTTATTTATTTATTAGGAAAGAGAGAGAGTGAGAGAGAGAAGGTCAGAGTGAGAAGCGGATTCCCCACGGAGCTGGGAGCCTGATGTGGGACTCGATCCCGGGACTCCGGGATCATGACCTGAGCCGAAGGCAGTCGCTCAACCAACTGCGCCACCCAGGGGCCCACAAATGACAACATTTTTAAAAAAGATTTATTTGACAGAGAGAGAGAGAGAGAGAGAGATCACAAGTAGGCAGAGAGGGAGGCAGAGAGAGAAGCGGAAGCAGGCTCCCCGCCAAGCAAAGAGCCCGAGGCAAGACTCGATCCCAGGACCCAGAGATAATGACCCAAGCCGAAGGCAGAGGCTTTAACCGACTGAGCCGCCCAGGCGCCCCTCACAACACTTTTTAATAACTGAGTAGTATTTGTGGGCGAGTGTGTGTGCATGTGTAGGCACACACACACACGTTTTCTTGACCCATTAATGGACATATCTTGGCTACTGTAAATAATGCTGCAATAAACATGGGGGTGCATATGTTTTTTTCTTTTAATTAAAGATTTTATTTACTTGTCACAGAGAGCACAAGCAGGCAGAGGCAGAGGGAGATGCAGGCTCCCTGCTGAGCAAGGAGCCTGATGTGGGACTCGATCCCAGGACCCTGGGCTCATGACCTGAGCCAAAGGCAGCCAGCCGCTTAACCAACTGAACCACCCAAGCGTCCCTATACGTTTATCTTATTAACTAGTTTCCTCCTTATGGTGCACTTTGGGCTTTTTACCTGGTCAAATCAATCACTCCTTTTCTTTACGGTTTGATTTTCTGGATGTTTCCTCATCTATTTTTATGTTAAGACAGTGATGAGCTATGTCTGGTTGGGCAATTCAGCCTTTTCTTTAAAGAAAACTTTTATTACTTTTCAATTACAATTGTATTTAACATCTTTTTTTTTCTTTTGAAAGATTTTATTTATTTATTTGACAGAGATCACAAGTAGGCAGAGGGGCAGGCAGAGAGAGAGGAGGAAGCAGGCTCCCCACTGAGCAGAGAGCCCAATGCGGGGCTCGATCCCAGGACCCTGAGATCATGACCCAAACCGAAGGCAGAGGCTTTTAACCTACTGAGCCACCCAGGCGCCCCATATTTAACATATCTTAATGGTTTAGAGCTGACTGTGAAGACAAAACGCCTGGGTTTGATTCTTGGTTCTGCCACCAGTACCAGTGTGGCCACAGCAAGTCAGGCCACCTCTCTGTGCCTCAGTTCCTCACTGGTAAAATGGGGCAACAGTACCTAAACATTATCTCTCAAATCTTTTTTTCTATGTATCGGTCATCTCTCTACTAAATTTTTTTCTTAATGTAAGCTCTACAGCCTAACGTGGGGTTTAAACTCATGAACCCGAGATCAAGAGTCACATGCTCCACCTAATGAGCCAGCCAGGTGCCCCATATTTTGTACCTTTTTAAATAAAGCTGTTTTAATTCTTATCTTCTGTTTTTTTTATTGCTAATCTGGTTTTAAACTCAGTCAACTCTACCACTTTTTTTTCTTTTTTAAAGATTTTATTTAGTTATTTGACAGAGAATGAGAGAACACAAGCAGGGAGAGGGAGAAGCAGACTCCCCGCTGAGCAGGGAGCTCAACCCCAAGACCCTAGGATCATGACATGAGCTGAAGGCGGACGATCAACCGACTGAGCCCCCATGGCACTCTTCCCAGTTTGTTTTCCATCCCGTCTTTAATGTTTTCATTTTCTCTTTTAATATTTCCTTTTTCTATAATGAATTTCCCTTGCAGTTTTAATTATCTACATAAGGACCACAGGATGAATTCTTCCTGATCATTATGTATCTCTGTACAGGGGGCAGTCCCCTCAGGGTGTGCTGTCTGCTCAAGAGGGTAGGTAGAATTACCTTAGAGTGGTTTCTCTAGTAGCCACACCTAGCCCTTTGCCTTTAAGTAGAGGGCTCCAGATGGTTGGTTAAATCTGTTCAATCTTCCAACTACTTGGGTAAAAAGCGAATGCTCTGGAGAAGCCTCAATTAAAATATTCTAGTGTACACCTATATGGCTACTTTAGCAATGCAATACTGGGGCCACTTTTAGGATATTTCTATAGTAAAAATTAAGTTCTTGCAAATATTTCTGTGCAATTGTACATTACTTAAAATCAAATTTTTAGAAATGTAATGACTGGAGTTAAGGAAATAAAAAATAACATTTAAATTCTCACCAACAGCATATTCCAGAGCCACGTTACTATATAGTCTTTAATACCCACTTTAACCTTTAAAGATTCCAAAAGGTCACAATGATTTTACTTGTTCTTTCTTTTTTTTTTTTTTAACTTGTTCTTTCATTTTCTTTTCCCATGTTTCATCTTTTTTTTCCAAGTCACACGCTAAGGAAGTTAGCATCTTTAATATTAAAAAATATTTACCTTGGTTTGTCCATTAATTGTTTATCGTATCTTGTTATCATTCATTTTTTTCTTCAAAACCTCTAGGTAGTATCTAGTTTAAAGATGTTTCTCATTTCGTTTTATATTTTCTTCAATACATTCTGTGTACTACTTTTAATTTTTTGTTTAAAACTTAAAACTTTTGATTCTTCTATAATTAATCTGCATATGGGATAAGGCAGGGATCTCATTCTACAAAATGCCAGATTTAGTATACAGGCTAAAGGTCAACATATACTTTAGAGGGTATTCAGTTCCATTAATATCTGTTGCTGTCTGCATCAATACACCATATGTTTTCCCTCTAACGCAAGACCACAATTTAGTATCTGTAGACTTTAGACTTGGCTCAAATTTCTAAAGAACTTCAGAAAACTCTAACACACCCAAGTATCTCAGGTTTGCCCACTTGTCTCTATACCTAACTGTCCTGGTTTAGACCATCAGCACTGAATCAATCTACTCAGTTCTAGTCTTGACAGTTTCTGAACATTTTTTCTCCTACCTACTAGGCGTCTGAGAACAACAACAACAACAACAATAACAACACAGCTGCTTGGGCATCTGGCTTTGGCTCAGGTTATGATCCCAGGATCCTGGGATCCAGCCACTCATTGGGCTCCCTGCTCAGCATGGAGTTTGCTTCTCCCTCTACCCCTCTATTGCTTGGGCTCTCTCTCAAATAAATCTTAAAAACTAAAGACAAAAACAAACAAACAAACAAACAAACAAAAACTGCTGCTTTTCCTTTCCCAGTGGACCTCCATGTATACTCTTCCTCTGCCAGAAACACTGCTGCTCTTCTCAGTTCTTCTCACATCATGGCTGTAGGAGAACATGTATCCAACATACTGCATTTAACAGATGGGGCTGCTAAAGGCTGGTGGCAACCAGGAATTCACCACTTTACTACTTCAAGGCCTGAAGGAGATGAATTTCTCAGCCCACCTAAAATCTTGACATATGAGTTGGTGCCTCCTGGCTCAGACGGAACTATCTACAGGTAGTCAGAGTTCCCTAAATCAAGAAATACAAGCTTTTCCTGCTCATAGCCTTTCTCACATCATTCAAAGTAGCCTGTGTTGTTCTTCACCATGTGTATAAAACTCCTCTTTCACTGCTTGAAATCTAGTGTAATGAGTCAGTGAAGGAATAAAGGAATGCATAATACTCTTGGATATCTGGTTAATACATTAGGTTGAGAAGGCTCTTATAACCAGAACACTAAAACTGTCAAGATGAATTTTAAATGCTTGTAAAAAAATAAATAGTTCTTAGCCTTCAAACACATTGTGGCAAGAAGAAAGTAGGACAGTGTTAAGTAACATATTTTTTTTTGTATTTAGGATGCATGAAAGCTGGTGGGGACTTTGAACCTGCTTGGCCTATATCTATTGGATGCCCACCAAATTCAATCCCATGTTGGCTATTACTTTCTAGGTGTCACTTTGAGAGAAGAGTATCTTGGGCTTCTAAAAATGATGCCTGATTATCAAGACTTGTGAAGTACTTACTACGCCCAGAAATTTTTTTTTGGTTTATGCCCAGAAATCTTAAATATACTGTTCAGTTACTTCTTTTACTAAGGGATGAATTTAGTTTCTTTGCAAAAGAAAAGGGTCAAAAACTCTAGAATAGGTACACAAGCTAATGAAAATTAATGACTTTGGTTAGGAATCATTTTATTACCAATTTCTCCCCAAAATAACTGTAACAAAAAGCACTTACTGGAAGTCATTCCTGGTTGTGGCTGCCCCATATTGGGCCCCGGATTCATAGAAACAGGCACCATGCCTGCAGCACTGGGTAGCATGTTTTGTTTCTGTAGTCTAGTCCTTCGTTTTTCTTCTAGTTCTTTCTGGATCTTATAGATCTTCTCAGCGAGCAGGTGGTAGTACTCCGCCTTTTTGAATGTTGGAAATAAAACAAATAAGGAAGAAAGGGGAACTCCCATTAGGTTAACAGAAAAAAATGAACGAAGAACAGATATTTGCTTAATTTAAAGAGGTAAGCAGAAACCCACGGAGGGAAAAATCTAAACTATTTTAAAGTTTTTATTTTAAGTTCAGTTAGTTAACATACAGTTTAATATTAGTTTCAGGTGTCCAATAAAGTGACTCAACACTTCATACGCCACCTGGTGCTCATCACAAGTGCACTCCTGAATCCCCATCACCCGTTTCCCCCACTGCACACCCCCCCCTCTGATAACCACCATCTAATCTATTTTCTTAGATCATTCCAGATATGAGTTCATGTTTGAAATCATCACATGAAGAGCAGCTTTACTATGAACGTATGTAGGAAAGCATGACCTCTCATAAGTGGTTTACAAAATACACACTGGCAATTTGTAGCACATGGAATGAATATGCTCTATTTTGAAAAACTGCCAATTTAGAGAACAAAGTTCAAATGATGTAGAGAAGCTGAAATACTACTTGAGCTGAACACACTAAGCAGCTGATTCACCACACTCTAGTGAAAATAGCACAGAGCTGGTAACCGCTCAACCACTTTTTAGGCTGACAGAAGGACAACCGAGATAAAGTGCCGCATAAGTGCATTGTATTATTAAGAGGAAAAATGTAAGATTCCTGATGACATATGCTTTAAGAAAATTGCTTTGTTATCTTGACTGTGCACAGTGAGAATAAGACAGGATAGCTAAAAGGTATCCTCTGAAGTACACTATTATTTGTATATGCTACAAAGAAGAATAAACAACTAGAACAGGTCTGTTTCTGACTTTATATAGAAAAACAGATGCTCACTCGATTATTTGCAGATTCATACATGTCCCCTTCAACTTTCCGAGCATACGCAACTAAGTTTTCCATCCGTCTGTCTTTTAAAGCAGCAGGATCCGGGGTAGGAAATATGGCTTGAACACTAGGAAGAGAAAATCCTACCACTATTATATCATGACAACTTCTCATTCTCATTACAGAAATATACAATACTTTCAACTTTTTCTCGATTAGTATTTTCTCATTTTTATACAATGTGAATATTAAGTAAAATAAAAAGGGTGGGACATACTCAAATATGAAACGGTCTCTGAGGTAAACAAAAGGTTTCCCCGATCAGAATTTAAGAAATGACACTGCAAAAATCCCCTCTGGCCCCTGTTACTCTAACAGAGGACAAAAAAAAATTATACTGTGCTATTTGCATAAAGTGAGGAAACCTGACCTTTGTCACAGTGTCAAGAACGAACCACCTTCAGATCCTTCTATTCTCCTGAATTTATTCAGCTTAATAAAATAAAACCTAATGGGGCACCTGGGTGGTTCAGTCAGGTTAAGCATCCGACACTTGATTTCAGCTCAGGTCATGATCTAAGGGACACAGGACTGAGCCCTACATTGGGCTCCATGCTCTGAGCATGGAAGCTGCTTAAGGATTTTCTCTCCCCTCTCTCTCAAAAAGATAAATAAAACCTAATAATCACTATAAAATCTTATAAGATAAAAAACATGAAGTGGAAGGGGCATAGATGCATAATGATTCCGCCCAATTCAATGTCTTTTACTTTCTAACAATTCCCTACAAAATGCTTGGCATTAGTGTTCCTGAAGATATGACAAATATATTTCCAATCATTAATTTTATTTTTTTGTAAAAGATTTTATTTGTTTGATAGAGAAAGACACAGCGAGAGAGGGAACACAAGCCAAGGGAGTAGGAGAGGAAGAAGCAGGGTTCCTGCTGAGCAAGGAGCCCAAAGCGGGGCTTGATCCCAGGATTCTGGGATCATGACCTCAGCCGAAAAAGACACTTAACGAGTGAGCCACCCAGGTGCCCCTCCAGTCACTAATTTTATTATTTGGATATTTCACATTCAGTTGTGCAAGATCTGGAAAAACCCAATGGAAAAGAAATAAATGGAAGTTTAGAAGAATATTTGAGTTGATGATAAATTCACAAGCATATAATACTCTTTTAATGTCAAGTCAGATGATCAATCCCAAATAATCTATTATCTGTTAAAAGATAATGACTGTTATACAATTTGAATATCACAAAATAAGTCTACTTTGTTCTTTTTTTAACTCATTTTATTAAAATCTTAGGAGTTCTCTATGTTGTCAAATTCCACTACTAGTGCCATCATTTTTGAATTCCGAAATGAAATTTAAATATACTTGGTAGGCTAATGTAAGATAAAAGTTAAGTTTAGATAAAAGGACACATGGTTCTAAACCAATAAAAAATATGGATGGAATGAAGGAAACCCTTCTATTAAGTGGAGGAGAAATGAAAAAAAGACTGCTTTCTCTGAGAAAAAAAATGCTGGACATTACTCACATTGTAAGCTCAGTAATGAGCAAGGTCCAAACTCTACTTTTTTTTT
>CM052807.1:113371483-113479419 GCA_028533885.1 Nasua narica | reverse complement strand
TAGCGAAACTTCCTTAAAGAAACTATATGTCTGGCATTTATCAACTCCACAAAAACAGTGCAGGTATCTCACAAACCACTGACATGCAGTTTTGGAGAGCCAGAAGACCACAGAGAGCGGCCATTACTCAACATCTTAAGAGCTTTATTAGGGATAAAAGAAAACAGTGTTACCACTACCACATTCTAATGCACTGAGACCTGGTTTTCTTCTAAAATTTGAATTTTGGAAAGGCAGTGACATTAAAATAATTTTTAGCTAATATACTGAAAACCATCACTAGGTAGAATAGTTTATACACTGTTAAAGCTGAAAGACTCCTACAAACGATGGTGGAAAAGGCTGAGAAGCAGAGAACAGGAAGCAAGAAAGTCACAGGAGCATAAGCATTAGCAGCAACAGCCAGACTACAGAAAAATCAATAATATCTCTCTTGTGGTTAAGTGCCTGGCAGATTGGAAGCAGGCTGACATGGTAACTCTTTATAAGTAAGACATGCTCAGTCTTCATGAATAAGACATACAGTTTGTGAACAAGATGATTTCGAAGATCCTGAGTAATATCTTCATGCCACTGTTTCCGAATTCCAGTATTGGATGGTTGAGCTGCTGTTGGCATAGGACCCAGGGAGGCCACACTGGCATTTTCACTCATCATTGGGCTTTAAAATGGAATTATGAAATAGTTTTAGTGAAGAAGGCAGGAGAAAGGAGATTTCATTTACAGCTGACAGTGATGACTACAAAGGGTCCAACACACTATGACAAGTCTATTTACATAAAGAAATCTGAGAGAAATAGTGTGTATATGTTTGTACCTGTGTGAGGCAGAGTTAACTCACAACACTTGATCCTCTGGAGGGGAGGATGAAGTCTTAGGTTTAGAAGACTTAAGTGTTATGTTGTTAAGACTATAAACTGTTACTTTGACACAATTTATCCCAGGGAATCACTGGGTAATGGATTAATTCTTACCTCTGGGGTAGAGTAAGCTCATTTTTTAAGCAGCTGCATACTTGCAACTTCTTACTATATCCAGGGAAGGTATAGGTAACCCCAGATAATTGATACAACTTCAAATAATATTGTAGAAAGCCAAAAGCATGGACTCAAATATAATATTTGCCTTCATTCATCAAGGATAGCTTCAAATCAAGGAAACAAAAAATATATAAGGAAATTTAACAAATGCTTAAAACATGACACAGGGCACACAGCAAGAGAAAACTTACTTTTGAGAATTTATGGCTGAATGCAACATCGAGTCAGAAAGAAGATTCGACGTTTGAACCCCTACACCTCCATTTACTCCCATAGGACTAGCACCTAGGTCAAAACAAAAAGAATTATTTTAAATACCAGTAAGAAAAAGAACAAACAAAAGAAAAGCTGTAAAAGTACTAGAAGAACATATCACAAGAAATTTTTATCCTTTCAAAGACCTAGAAGCCATAAGGACAACATTTAGAAACTTGAATAATAAAATAATCACCATGAGCAAAGAGGCAAATGACAAACCAGGAAGAAAAAAATCCTAAGGCTATTTGGCAAACGCTGACAAAAAAAATCCACACATACTCTTTGACTTAGTATTTCTACTTCCGATATTTTGTCTTATAGGTGTACTTATACATGTATGGACAGACACTGGGTAAAATGATGTCTTTTAAAAGGAGCAAAAAATTAGAACCAAACTGTTTAGGTAACATAACTATATATGCACATATTTTCATAAGCACAACTTATTTAAGGACATAAGGAACCCAAGTGTGATGATCCCTGGGGGGGAGGGGGGACACAAAAGATGGTGTTTTGGTTAAACATTTGAATACTCCTTCAAACTGACCTGAATAGTTCTATGTGTATATATTACCTCTTCAATTGGCAATTTTAACGAATAGCTCATTTCCTTAAAAACAAAAACAACTAAATGCAATATTCACACACAAACCAGATTTTCATGTGGTAAAAGCAAAAACAAAAAACTCCACAACTTTTTAAATATATAATTCTATCAATATACCTCAAGATATTTTAGTTAAAAACAAGGAAACAAATAAAACCTCCCACTATAACGCAAATTGTCCAGATCGGTAAATAACATTTAGTGAAGAAAAATGCTGGTGCTTTCCTTCACCATGTTTCCTAAATACTTAGGCAGAAATTTGCTTCTGACATCAGCCCAGCTCTGAAATGTAGCTGCTGGAAGCGGTCTTTTAAAACAGAATTGTATTGTTCATAATTCTCTATTTGTCTGTGTAAATTATTCCATGTGTAAACACTCCTTTTTGGAGAAATTAGGTACCCATAACACTGATTTGCTTTACTGATGGCAGCAGCATGAAGGGGTAAAAGAAAAAGTGATGACACTCCACGAATTTGCTTACTGTTTTTTTTTTTTTTTTCGATTTATTTACTTGACACAGAGAGAGAGAGAGAGAGATCACAAACAGAGAAGCAGGCAGAGAGAGGAGGAAGCAGGCTCAATCCCAGGATCCTGAGATCATGACCCGAGCCGAAGGCAGAGGCTTTATTAACCCACTGAGCCACACAGGAGTCCTTTTTTTTTTTTTTTTTAGATTTTATTTATTTAACAGAGAGGAGAGATATCACAAGCAGGCAGAGAAGCAGGCAGAGAGAGAGGGGGGGAAGCAGGCTCCCCACTGAGCAGAAAGCCCCACGTGGGCTCGATCCCAGGCCCCCGAGATCACAACGTGAGCTGAAGGCAGAGGTTTTAACCCACTGAGCCACCCAGGCATCCCTATTTACTGTCTTCTGATGGCACATGAAAACATAGCAAAACATTCTCTAACGAATCCACAGGTCCATTTAATAATATGCACTGACTCTAAGTTATACCTCAACCATAACTTGAGAAGGAATACCCTTATATAGGTTAATATTTAAGATTCTAAGAGGGGGTTAAAAAAATCCCAAGAGTGAACATTCACTTGAGAATACAAAAATGAAATCAAACAGGGCCCCTGGGTGGCGCAGTTGGTTGAGCGACTGCCTTCGGCTCAGGTCATGATCCCGGAGTCCCGGGATCGAGTCCCGCATCGGGCTCCCAGCTCCATGGGGAGTCTGCTTCTCACTCTGACCTTCTCTCTCTCACTCTCTCTCTTTCCTGGTAAATAAATAAATAAAATCTTAAAAAAAAAAAAATGAAATCAAACAATACTGGCACTGCCAGAGATTAAGTCAGAAGCCGGGGTTGGGGGGGGGGGGTGGAAACGACAGGACACCGCCGCCAAGGAATCACAACAGCTAAAAATCATCAAGGACAAGGATATATTTTTGTTGGGGTACCTGGGTGGCTCACACAGTTAAAGGTCTGACTTTTTTTTTTTTTTAAGATTTAGTTATTTGACAGAGAGAAAGAGAAAGAGTGCTCGCGCACACATACAAATAAGGGGAGTGAGAGGGAGAAGCAGGTTCCCTGCTGAGCAAGGAGCCTGCCGTGGGCCAATCCCAAGACCCAGAGATCCTGACCAGAGCCCAAGGCAAGGCAGACACACTCAGCCAACTGAGTCACCCAAGCGCCTTGCATCTGATTCTTGATATTGGCTCAGCTCATGATCTTAAGGTAGTGTGATCTAGGTCCATACTGGGCGTGGAGACTGTTTAAGATTCTCTCTCCCCCTCTCCCTTTCTTTGCCCCTCCTTCCCCTCTAAAAATAAAAGAAGAATATATTTTTGTTTTCTAAGTCCTAGGAGGAATGCCACACCAACCTTTACAGAGTAAGGGAATTCAGCAAGGTCTGTAAGAATGTGGTCAAATATGCTCAAGGAAGACTTCTACAAAAAAGCTCTAATTTACGGCTCCAGAAGAGATTCCACCTTCTGGCAACAGAATCTCTATAATCTATATATATATAATTATATATAATATAATCTCTATATTAACAGAGATCTTATAGTTTTGTCTGCTTAATTGCTTCCTTGCCTATCCAAACTAGAGATGTTTCAAAATAGGGGCCATGCCCCTTTCATATTTTTTTCCCCAGTAAATAGCACATCTGAATGAATGCTGTTTCTCATTTATTCAAATGTCCCTGTCAATCAAAGGTACCTGAAATTTACAACTGAGAATGCTCCAGCATTACAGCCAGTTGTGCCACAGTAGGAGGCACATCTGTAGTCCCAAGTTGTTTTGATGAATTTGTCTTAGTCTGCTCAAAAGCACCAGTATAAAGGTTTGCTTAGGTGCTTCATCCTACCCAGTACTACACACCTCCGGGAATGATGGTATGACATAGACCTATAAACACAAATACTACTTTTTCTAAAAATCCAACAGCCTAAACTAGCCCTTGTATCTGAGAAATAGGTGACACAGAAGACCTTTAGAAGAGAGTACAAAACAAAACCCAGGAGTTCTTAACAGTAATAATTCCAGGGGTGCCTGGGTGGCTCAGTGGGTTAAGCCTCTGCCTTTGGCTCAGGTCATGATCTCAGAGTCTTGGGATCGAGCCCTGCATAGGGCTCTCCGCTCAGCGGGGAGCTTGCTTCCCCCTCTCTGTCTGCCTGCCTCCCTGCCTCCCTACTTGTGATCGCTCTCCGCTCTCTCTCTGTTAAATAAATAAACAGAATCGTTAAAAAACAGTAATAGTTCCAAAATTTCCATAAAATAGCTGAAAGACAGCTAACCAATAATTTGAAGGTCAGTAATAAAGAGAACAGAGATACTATGAAGGCCAGTTAAAGGCAATAAAGGGTCCCAAGACATTTTTATGTTGAAATTATTAAAACCTGACCATGTACACACCACCATACATGACATATTCATACCAAGAATGTTTAATCTGGATCTAATTACGAGAAAACAATCAGACTAATATAAATTATAGGACAATCTACAAGTTCATCAAGTCGATGTGTGATGAATAAAACAGAGGGGAGATGACTTCTAGATTAAGAGAAACAAATGGCACATAACAAATTGAATGGAAAAACCCTGAATGACTTTGAGGGACAACTGGAGAAATTAATATATATACTGTACATTAGATGATGTTATTAACAAATGTTAAATTTTGTAGGCATGACAGTAGTGTTGTGGTCACATAGAAGAATATCCTTTTTTATCAGGAAACACATGCCGAAACAGCAGTCAAATGTCAGGACAGCTTGAGAGCACACAGAAACAAAGCAAATGTGGCTGAAATGCTGAGAATAAAGAAATCTAGGTAAAAGGTATGTATACGGTCTTTACTGGAATATATGACTTTTTTTTTTAAGATTTTATTTATTTATTTGACAGAGAGAGACCACAAGTAGGCAGAGAGGCAGGCAGAGAGAGAGGGAGAAGCAGGCTCCCCGCAGAGCAGAGAGCCCGACACAGGGCTTGATCCCAGGACCCTGAGATCCTGACCTAGTGAAGGCAGAGGCTTTAACCCACTGAGCCACCCAGGCGCCCCTGGAGTATAGAACTTTTAGGTAGGTTTTGAAAACTCCAAACTAAAATTTAGAAAAAAAAATCATATTAAATAATACCTTTACCCTACTTAAATCTGCAACGATTATGACTGAATAACCTAGAGTATTTTAGACTGCTGTAAAGGAGAATACAAAAAAAATTTTTATTTCCCACATTTCCTAATGAAGTTTTCCTAGGTCCTGATATAGGTTCCCAGGGTCCCTCGGGTCAAGTCCCACACTGGGCTCCCTGCTCAGCAAGAGGCCTGCTTCTTCCTCTCCCACTCCCCCTGCTCGTGTTCCCTCTCTCGCAGTCTGTCAAATAAATAAATAAAATCTTAAAAAAAAAAAAAAAAAAAGACTGCAGAGAGGTGTGCCTGTGTGGCTTAGTTGGTTAAGCGTCCAACTCTTGATTTCAGCTCAGGTCATCATCTCCGTGTCATGAGACTGAACTCCACATCAGGCTCTGCGATGAGCATGTAGCCTTCTTCAGATTCTCAATCTCCCTCTCTCTCAAAAAAGACAAGACTGTGGAGAACATTACATGCCCCAGTCAGGGGGATTCCATTTTGACATTCATTCTTTTATTATCTAAGTTTTAGAGAACTCATAAAAAGAAAATGAAGAGGGGGGGACCCTGCAACGTAAACACACAGAGCTATTTACTTTTTTTTTTAAGATTTTGTTTATTTATTTGACAGAGAGAGGTCACAAGTAGGCAGAGAGGCAGGCAGAGAGAGAGGGGGAAGCAGGCTCCCTGCTGAGCAGAGAACCCGATGTGATACGGGGTTCGATCCCAGGACCCTGAGATCATGACCTGAGCCGAAGGCAGAGGCTTTAACCCACTGAGCCACCCAGGCACCCCAGGACTATTTACTTTTATTTTTATTTATTATTATTATTTTTTAAGATTTTATTTATTCATTTAACAGAGAGAGAACACAAGCAGGCAGAGAGGCAGGCAGAGGCAGATAGAGGAGCAGGCTCCCTGCGGAGCAAGGAGCCCGATGCGGGACTCGATCCCAAGACGCTGGGATCATGACCTGAGCCAAAGGCAGTTGCTTAACCAACTGAGCCACCCAGGCGTCCCAGGACTATTTACTTTTAAAAGGGCTTTGGTATAAAAGAAATCACACTTCATATATAAGCCTTTGCCCATTTGGCTTGGGCCTGATGAATAGAAATCATGAGGATGTAACATGCCAAAAAGAAGAGTTTATGTTTTCACACTAGTTTTTAAGATGGGGCTGAACACAACAAAAGAAATAAATGAGGTATTCTAGAAGTTTTGGCTCATGATGATTATTACTAATAAAGCACCATTAACAACTAAACGAACAAGAAGTAGATGGAAACTTGATTAATCTTCAATCCTAAAATAAAGACACTGAGAAAAGGAAAAAAGAAATCTCAAGAAGCTAACTTCCAAATGATTTTGTGGCTATATACAAACATACATACACAGATGATGTAAGAGGAGACAAAAAGAACAAAACTAGGAATTAAACACAAATTTGAAAAATTAATGGGAAATAACCAATTACAAAAATGAAAATCCAGGCCAGGCACAGGCAGACAACTGCACTGGGCTGAGATTCTAAAACTCAAGGAAGAGTCTTAACAATACCTTGGATAACATGGGAAGAGAGAAGAAAAAAGCAATCTTAAGTTAAAAAAAAGAAAAAGAAAAAGATGAAGAGGGGTAAATGAAGCTCCAGATCTCTATTTCTGACCCCTTTTCGTGTACTTGAATACACAAGAGTTTGAAAACTAGCACGAAGGAGCATCTGGATGGCCCAGTCATTAAGCGGCTGCCTTCAGTTTGGGTCATGATCCCAGAGTCCTGGGATCCAGCCCCGCATCAGGCTCCCTGCTCAGCAGGAAGCCTGCTTCTCCCTCTTCTACTCCTTCTGCTTCTGTTACCTCTCTCACTATGTCTCTTCAGTCAAATAAATAAATAAAATCTTTAAAAAAAAAAAAAAAAGAAAAGAAAGGAAAAAGAAAACTACCACGAAAAGGCAGGATTAGCTCTTCACCCCAGTTTCTGGTCTAGTTTTTTAAACTTCTCACTCAATAATTATTTAGTAAGTTAGCACTGCTCATTAAGGAATGATGTATATTTAAGTTAAAAAGCACAAAAATCAGCAAGATTACCTTTTTGTAAGAGTAGTGTGTCCAATTTTGTTTCCTCATTTAGAATCAGACAGTAATGGGCAGAAACTGAAGCTTATTACAAATGTTAACAGAAGGATAACAACGGACTTCACGAAAAAATATGGTGCATTATACAGAACCAGACCTTTTTTTGTTGTTAGGATTTATTTATTTTAAGGGGAGAGACAGACAGCACAAGTGAGAGCCAGATGAAGAGGGAGAAACAATCCCAAGCAGACTCCACACCGAGTGCAGAGCCTGACTATGGGGCTCGATCCGAGGACCCTGAGATCATGACCTAAGGCAAAACCAAGAGTCAGATGCTTAACTGACTAAGCCACCCAGACGCCCCCAGACTATTTTCTAGTCACAGAAGAACTCATCACCAAGGACAATTTTAGAATAAAGAGGCAAAGTATTAAAAGTCACTGACTCACCAGTGGACTTACTTATTTAACTATTTAAACAAAATGGCTTAGATGTTCAACTGCTTAACAGCAAAGGGATACAATCTAAATGCAAATCTCCTTTACTTCACTGTACAATTAGAGGGGGGAAAAATATGCCCCAAATTAGGATACCAGAACACTCTTCACTTTTCCCCTTCCTTCTCAGTCATATCATAGGAAGAAGTTAAGTAAACACATTCAATAAGCTATTTCAAAAGGCACATTACTTCAATGAGAATATGGAAACCTGTATTAACAATAACCACACTCATTTCTACATTTCAACCCAAAATACAACAATTTCCTTTCCTTTTTCTTTTTTTTTAAATTTGAGAGAGACAGAAAGCAAAAGATAGCGAGAGAGAACTCGAGCAGGGAGGAGAGATAGAAGCAGGCTCCCCACTGAGCAGGGAACCCGATGCATAGCTTGATCCCAGACCCTGGGATCATGACCTGAGCCAACGCCATATGCTTAACCAACTGAGCCACCCAGGTGCCCTCACAACAATCTGTGTGGTTTAAAGATGGGGGGGAAGAAAGGAAACCTAAATGTCCATGTGTAAAAGATTGTTCTATATGATGAATTACTCTTCAACCACTAAAAAGGACACAATGGGTATGTAAAATGAAAGATGTCTTAATTGTGTTAAAGAAATAGTTATGGAATATCACACAAGATCCCACTTCTAGAAATACAAATTCACATATGCACAAAAGGATTAAGGAGGATATAAATCACTAGCGGTTGCCTCAGGTATACTGACTGTGATGAGGCTTTTATACTACAATCTTTAAAAAAAAAATCACTTTAAGAATTAATCATATGGGGAGCCTGAGTGGCTCAGTCAGTTAAGTGTCCGTCTTTGGCTCAGGTCATGATCCCAGGGGCCTGGGAGAGAGCCGAACATTAGGCTCCCTGCTCAGTGGGGAGTCTGCTTCTCCCTCTCCCTCTTCCTGCTGCTCCCTCTCCCTCTGGCTTGTGCTGTCAAATAAATAAATAAAAACTTAAATAAAAATACCTTCAAAAAATTAATCATGTAACAAAAAAAATTAAGAGTGGAAAGAGACAGATAGGCACACACAGACTAAAATAAACTAAGGTTAATTTTGCATTTTACATGGCATTTACATATATAACCAACATCACATCTGTCACTAGGGAGGACACAAACTTACTCATGTTGCTCATGGGCCGCATGCCTTGGGGAGACTGCCCAGACTGCTGATTCTGCTGGTTCTTTGCTTGCACCTGGGGCTGTGTCGGCATCTGATTTACTTGATAGGGCAGCCCAAGAGCTGCGTAGGCCCTTTCTATAGAGCTGGGATCAATCTGACTAACAGTGCTTAGGCTAGGGGTAGACTGTTGACCCACCCCTAGAGAGCTAGTATTTCCAAGTCCAACTGGTGCTCCAGTCAGAATTGCTAGAGAAGACAAAGAAAATGGGATTACAATGTTAAAGATGTAAGAAAAAGAGACCAACCCATCATGAATTTAAAAGACATAAAATTGTTATGTGATTATGAAACATCTCAGTACATGCATCTTGTTTTTCATTACTTCTCTGAAAAAATGTCTAGATGCAGAACTGAATGGTCAAGAGGGTCACTGGCACGAAAGACTTTTGATCCAGAATACCCAAAAGCCTGCCTGCAGGCTGTATTGGTGTTCCCGCCAACAGTGTATGAATGACTCAGAGCCACACAAATACCAACAGGGAGCATCATTTCTGCCAATGCGATGTGAGAGAAATAGCACCTTATTTCAGTGCTTAATAGTGAACTTTTTGGTATGTCCTTCCTCTATTAAATTATTATTTCCTTATCCCAATTTTCTCCTGGGTTGCTTATGATTTCTTCATTAATTTATGGTTCTTAATTTCTTCCTCACATGCTGCACATATATTTCCAAATTTGTCTTTTCAGCCCTAAATGCTAAATGTTTTGTTTCTAGAGAGGAGGTGTAGTAGCTGCACTTAAATCTTTCTCCTTTTGTCTTTCACTAAGAAAAGCTCCTCATCATCCCAAGCTTCTAAAAATAATCTCAAACTTTTTTTCCTTTTTCTTTAAATAATTTCAAATTATGTAAATAGACTACAAGTATAAAAGAGTAACTTGCCCAACTTGCCCATTGTCTTTTAAGTTTTCATAAATGTAAAAATGAAGCATAAATTCACCATTTTTATACAGAATAACTATTTACAGTTTCTGGATCTTTAGGTAATAGGAGACCAATTCTAATCTCATTAATATGAAATTAACAGGAATGGAAACAACCTAGTAGGACAGCAAAGGCCAGTTTCAGGAACGTCACATAATCAAAAAGTACTCTAAATCCCACCAAACTCACTGGTAAGAGTCTAAGAATATTTTTAGTATAACAGCTTCAAAAGATTTAATCACTTACACTGTTGATTTCTCTTATCTCCAGCATTTTTAAGGGGGAGACACACAGGACAATCATGTCTCGTACAATTCTTCCAGTGTGAAATGATTTGTCGAGAAGATGCACAGTGTGCCACTAAAATGAAAAATAATTTTTTCAAATGCCGTTGATAGTTTTTTTTACATTAGTTTTAGCTAACTTATTGATAGCACTTAACAAGTGCTACAATGTTAACTCATTTCATCTTCCTAACATCCCTATAGGGTACTATTAGCACTCACATTTTACAGTTGAGAAAATTGGTTAACCAGGTTTTGCCAGTTTGCATAAAGTCAGAGTACTCAAAGTGGGATTCAAACTTAAGCAACCTGGCTCCAGAGCCCATATTTTTCACCAAGATATGCAATCTACTTTACTCTATAAAAACAGATTTCTAATGACTCTATCATATACAAAATATATTAAGTTGAGTAACATTGTTTTAGTATTTGCCTATCTGATTGCAAATCCTCAATAATATTTAAAGTATGCTATGCTGGGACAAATCAAAGTCAGTAAGGATCACCACAAAAGGGATATCCTTTAAATTTCTACCACATCCCTAGATACTGACAAAATGATGGTGAATTTTATTATATCCCAATATGGAGTAAGGTATTATCAGTAAAGGAGTTTCAAAATAGAGTAGATCACATTTTCTCTCTTCTCTTGGACTCTGAAGGTCAACTGCTGAGCACAGAAACCCTTTGAGCCCACTCACCTTGGCAGGACTTGCCTGACTGGCAGTGTGTCATGTGGTTTAGGACGTTCTTCATTGTGCGACAATGGGGAAGGTTGCACTGCCTCACTTCCCCATTAGCCTGCTCCCTGCGCTGGCACTTGTGAGCATGCAAAAGGAGAACCAGCTGCTGCTGGATAAGCTTGCGCTTCTCTGGATCAGCGGTGTGCGCTCCAGAACCCATCCCTTGGGCTACTGGAGTCACAAGGCCTGGCTGCTGAACCTGTGGGGCCTGCTGTTGACCCTAAGGGATTAAACAACAAAGACACATTTAATGTCAGGTGTCACAGTGTACTCTTTAATAAATACAGACCTAGACATTTTCAACTAAAATCATTAAGGACAGTCTATGATGTGCTACAGGGGATTCCAAGGTAAAAAAAAAAAACAATGGATCCTACCATCAAGAAGCTCAGTAAGAAAACAAAGCTACATTACCAAGTAATATAGTCAAAGTATATATAGGATACAAAGCAAAAATAAAGAGAAGAGCATGATAAGCTGGAGTGAGAGAGGAAAAGGCAAAGAGTCTATAGTTTAGAGAAATGTCCAACTCAGGTTTTGAAACACAGCAACAATGAAGAACTCCTTGGGAGACCCAGCAGGGGCCTTTTAGGTGGGTGAAAAATTAGTTTCTGCAATTATGGAAGAAAGCCCCTTTTCTTCCCTAGTAAAAAAAAGTAAACGTTCCTGGGGACAGAGATGCCTTGTTTTATTCATTTTTATACCTCTAGTACTTAAAGAATTTGAAATACAGACAATTCAGTGAATATATAACACATAGCAAAAAATAAAAAAATTAAATACCTGAAAGACAAGTAGACAATTTTTTCCAAACATAAACATGTACTACTTAACAAATTTACAACTAGAAATCATTTTACTTTAGAAAAATAGCAAGCAGCAGCTCTTTCTGCCCATGGGTCCTATCCCCATGTTTTAGTAAAATCCCTTCTGGGATTCTGGCACCAAAAAAAGAAAGAAAAATAGCAATGTTAGAAGCTTTGGAGACTTCCCAAAACAAAAATCACTGTTTAAAACAATGTGTAACTTTGAGGGAGGTTACTTTTGTATGGTAACATCAGATACAAATCAGTAGACAGGGTCATTGAGAGTCCTAACGCTTTGCCAGAGTCCTTCCCAAGAGGAGAAAGGTTCTATTTTCCGACTCCATAGAAATGCTCACAAGATATGCAATATAGTGGGCCACAAAATTTTCGTTGTAGCAGCTCCACTTCCTCCCATTTGGCCAACCACCCTTACTGAAAAATACTGTAAGAAACAAAAACCCACGGGAAATGGAAGGGAGGCACAAGCTTCCTCAATCACAGGGTCCATCCATTACCTCCTCGTGTGTATAGCAGACAGCATGAAAGTTTAACCCAGTACTTTTATCAAAATGCTACTTTAAAGACAAATGTTACATAGATTACTACCCACCATGTTGGGCATTCCTCCACCAGGAACTGCCTTTTTGTCCATTGCAAATGGAGATAAGTTATTTGGTAGTACAGACTTTGTCTGAATCTGGAGACCAAGGCCACCGGCTCCAATCTGCTGTCCAGAATTCTGAGTGTATGGTGAACCGTAAGGATTAGGGTTGTTCATCATCCCCATCTAAGAATAAATAAAAACAGACAAATTAAATCTTATTCCCTGCATTAACAGAACACTACTATTCATTTTCCACTTCCTGATTTATAGAGATAATTTTAAAAGTAGTCCTCTACTGTTATAAACAGACTATAAAAGTATGTTCATGAAAATACTCATATTTTCAAGACCAAGATTTATAGGGGCGCCTAGATGGCTCAGTTGGTTAAACATCTGCCTTCGGCTTAGGTCATGATCATGGAGTCCTGGGATTGTGCTCTGAGCTGGGCTCTCTGTGTGGTGGGGAGTCAGCTTCTCCCTCTGCCCCTCCTCCCACTTGTGCACTTTCTCTCATCATCTCACTTGCTCTCTATCGCAAATAAACCTTTAAAAAGAAATTATAAAAAAAGATTCAGATTTAGGGGCTTCAACTTAGGTAGAATAAATTTACAGAGCTATTTTCTGTAAATATTTGAGATAAATGTGTTTTAGAAAAACTTGTAAGCATCTTCATTAAGCTGTATCTGCAAACCAATGGCTTGCCATTCATCTTTACTTGAATTAAGCAGATGCATTTTTACTTAATGTACAAAATACAGCTTAATAAATTAAATTCAACTCAATAAATGACCTGATCCCTAAATATGTTAGAGAGGATGATATGTCAAGAGCATCTGAATGCTTATTCCAGCATTTTGTTCATATAAAAGGTAGAAAACAGATAATTTAGGGGATATGTCCTTTTTCATTTAGGGGTACAGTGGCACAGTGATTTTAAAACTTTTGAAATCTGAATCCCTTAGAAAGAACATGCAAACTTCAGAGTCCACATCATTCCTTGTAGTCTTAAACCTAGCTGCTTTATTAAATTACCTGCGTGACTCCTGAAGTAATGATCTGAGTTTCTCTGTAACCCCCTATATATTTAAAAAAGTAGATTTTTGCCTGTATTTAAGACAGGCCATCTGGAGTGATCAGATTGGATAGTTATTAACGAACAGAGTATTAATTACTCATAAGCCAAATGTTTTACTGATAGCAATGATGCAATTTACAATCCTAAATCCTATTCTTCCACAGATGAACCCACCAGAAATAAAACACCACCTATTAAAAACAGACCACAAAACTCTCAGAATAGAAACTAAGGAAACTGGTACTACTACCCAATTAAAAGGAATCACACTAGATTTCTAGTCTTCTCAGACAGATCCAGCTCTATCAGAGGGGCCTTCAAATTCTATCTCCAAACACACACACACAGACACACACACACACGAACCCTAAACTGTTCCCAGTCCGCTGTCACTGTCTTAATTCAAACCCCTTATCATAGCTTGTGCAGACTGTGTCCAACAGGTTTTCTTGCCTTCTGTCTATTCTATTTTCTACCCAGAGCCTTCATGATGTTATGAGGCCTGACTATCTATCCATGGTATCCTACTATAGCGTGTACCCATTAACTTGCAAATCTGAGGAGCAACTTTCTCCTTAGATCTCTAGCAGTTGCCTTAAAGATTTTTCTTTTCCCTACAACTAGGCAGTGGCACACCCTCCCTTCCTATTTGATTCCTGAAAGATAACCTAAAGAGGAAATAAAATACTAAGTTCACAAAGAGGAAGTCCAATTTTCATTTTTTGTTGCTTTCTTAGTTGGTACAACAATAACTAAGAAGCAGCTACAGATTCTGCTCGTCCTCTAAGATACATGTCAAACGTTACCATCTCTGGGTAGCATCGATTGTTCCAGGCTTCTTCTACCCCAATAAATGTTCGTGCATTTATAATACAGCATAGGTGATAAAATAAAACACATGCCTCTTCTATCCCCCGAGACCATGCACATTAAGGGAAAGAATCTTAGTTCATTTATCTTTGTAGCCCCACTGCCCTAATCCTGATCAACAAAAGAGCCTGCTGACTCAAAAAAACAGAAATATAAAAGTCATAAAATAAACTCATAAACTTCTGTGAATAAAACTGTTCTTTAAATTATATGCAGTATCTATACTCTGAGGATTTATAGAAATATGACATCTTTATCAGTTTAAAGGTTTGCGTGTAATGAAAAATTAAAGAACTTTTATAGTTTCCAGATGAGATCAGAGACTAGGAGTTCAGTAACTCAGGGAATAAGCCTGAGGGAAGTGGCAAGATTTGGGGGAAAGCATACAAGAATGGGGCAGTCTGAATGGGAAGCATCCAGAGTAAAAAACTTACTGCTTCAGTCTACAATAACTGGAATTTCCTAAGTGAATCTGGCCAATAAGATTGTAGGGATAATCAAATACGTAAGTTCAAATTTCTTTTGGTAGTTTCAAGTGTAGCTGCAAGTGCTGTTCCTCCACATGCTTTTATTTTCTTTAATTAAATAATTAATAAGGATTTTATTTATTTATTTGACACAGAGGGAGATCACAAGCAGGCAGAGAGGCAGGTAGAGAGGGGGGAAGCAGGCTCCTCACAGAGCAGAGAGCCTGATGCGGAACTCGATCACAGGACCCTGAGATCATGACCTGAGCCAAAGGCACAGGGTTAACCCACTGAGCCACCCAGTGCCCCCATATGCTTTTATTTTTTTTTTAAGATTTATTTATTTGTTTGTTTGTTTATTTATTTATTAGAGAGAGAGAGGGGGAGAGAGGGAGGGAGGGAGGGAGATGAGAGAGCACAAGCAGGGGGAGAGGCAGGCAGAAGGAGAGGGAGAAGCAGACTCCCAGCCAAGCAGGAAGCCTGATGTGGGGCTTGATCCCAAGACACTGGGATCATGACCTGAGCTGAAGGCAGATGCTTAAACGACTGAGCCACCCAGGCTCCCCCCATATGCTTTTAAAGTACTAGTATTTATATGAGCATAGGTCCAATAATACATGAGCCTACAACAGGGGGAGTTACACTTCACTTGACTATGTTTCCTATCAGCATGGAAATTGATGACAGACATAAAATGAAAGCTATTCTAACAAAGAATCTGCAGGACAGATCATAAAAGACCAGCAGACAATAAATTAAGCTTCTGGAGTCCATTACTTACAAAAATAAAACACAGGGACTTGTAATCTACCTTGATGTCTCTTAATAAACATAGTATCTCTACTCAAATATACCACAGTAGACTCTGGTCCTTTACATCTTTTCACATAGACTCTGCCTTATCTGCTTCCAACAACTGGGTTTCAACCAGTTCCTGACATTGCTTGTTTTCCCAATTAACAATGCATTACCTAGAAACTCCAAAGTGGACTATTGGTCTCACATATACAGACTGCACTGACTGCTCTTAGCTGGCAAGAATGCATTCCTAACACTTCTCATCACTCTAACCAACAAAGACTCTCAGACTTCCGGCTTTTCCATCTTCCTCAGAGTTCTGCTGCCAGTGTTAGACAGAATACAACCAATCTCCCCATCTCCACATCCCTATCCTTTCGATCTCACCAACCTCCAGTACTCTCCCACCAAATATAACAGGAAGGGAATATACTGTACTTAATTTCCACTACACTGTAGTTCATTATTTGATCTTGTTCCCCTTCTCTATATCTCAAGTGATCCTGATGTCCAACTACCCACCACCTACCTGCATCGCAAGAATCTTTTTTTTTTTTTTAATCTGACTCTACAGGGGCACCTGGGTGGCTCAGCCGGTTAAGCGTCTGCCTTCAGCTCAGATCATGATCCCAGAGTCCTGGGAGCAAGCCCTGGGGGTAGGGGGTATGTGTGTGGAGGGGGTGTCTCTGCTCAGTGAGGGGCCTGCTTCTCCCTCTGCCCCCCCTCATTCTCTCACAAATAAATATATCCTTAAAAAAATGACTCTACAGGTTTTTTCTAAGTTTTCAATATATTAAAAGCAGAAACCTATGGGGCACAGGAATCCAGAAAACATCCAGTAGGGGCAATCGTTGGCAAATACATAGGAAAAATAAAAGTAGTACCTCAAATATAAAGAAAATAATTGTTTGGAAATATTTAGTACTGTGAAAAAAAAATCCCTTAGTAAGATTTGCAGACACCACAGTAACTCAAAACACCATGATATGTGTGACTCCCAAGATTCATCATATAATAAAAACAAAATTAGACATAATCAGACATTTCCTACTACCTACTGGATTTAATAAATGCCCATGTTAAATATCTGTATCCAAGTTAGATGCCAGACACTACATTAATAACTGAGGGTACGATGATAAACAAGGACCAGGGATCTCTTAGAACCTACAGCAAATCTTAAACATTATTTTTAAGATTCATTCCCATTACTCCTATACCAATGCCTTAGTTTAGGAGGCCTCATCACCCCACTGGGACTATCCCTCAAACTGTTATTATACACCTAAAACCACATCCATCTAGATAGTTAATTTGGGTAGAAGACCCTCTTCTTTCCAATCTGTCAGATTACAGCATTTAAGATTAGTCTTTTCTCAACATGGATTCTTCCTCCTTTCCTTAAACTTAATACCTGCCATCCCAACTGGTCCTTCCTACCGCTTCACTCTGGGCTGACCCAAGTTCCAAAACAGATCAATCATTGCTCTTATACTTTCAAATTTTATAGGCTAAATACTCTTTAACATCATATGCCAAAGACCATCACTAACTAATCTTAATTTTAAGAGAAGAGCTCCAAAAATGACATTACTTTCCTACCACCTCAAAAAAATTGTGAAAAGAGAAAAGAGGGAAAAGGGAACTATTTCTAAGGCCAATATTCATTTGAATGAAGTTCAGACCTTTTTTTAAAATATCAATTTCATCAGTCACAATCCATACAAAATTTGGATACCAATCTACCCAGATGCCAAGTAACACAATTCTTCATAGCACATGAGGTAACCAGAGTCAGAGAAAACGTTAGGATTTGTTATCCCCCAGATCCAGGACTACAGAATAAGAACTAAAAAGTAATAGATAAAGATACGCCCAGATGGGGTGACTGGCAGCAACTAGTGGCTCAGTCAGTTAAGTGTAACCTTTGGCTAAGGTTACAATCTTGAAGTCCTGGGATGGAGCACCGCTTCAGGCTCCCTGCTGAGTGGGCAGACCACTTCTCCTTCTTCCTCTGCCCCTTCCCCTGGCTTGTGCTAAAATAAATTTTAAAAATCTTTTAAAAAAGAAAAAAAGATGGGGTGCCTGGTTGGCTCAGGTTGGTTAAGTGTCTGACTCTTGGTTTCGGCTCAGGTCATGATCTTGCTAATCATGGGATTGAGCCCCACATCTGGCTCTGCGCTCAGTGCAGAGTCAGCTTGGGACTCCTCCCTCCCCCTCAGCCCCTCTTCTCACTCCCTCAAACAAACAAACAAACAAACAAACAAATATCTTAAAAACA
Source organism: Nasua narica (assembly GCA_028533885.1). NCBI lineage: Eukaryota > Metazoa > Chordata > Mammalia > Carnivora > Procyonidae > Nasua > Nasua narica. The sequence continues at coordinate 113,461,313 of CM052807.1, read as the reverse complement.
AAACAAAAGGATGTTCCAAGGCTGTGTCTGTGAAAGGTCCAGCAATCACGAAGACTGAATTATAGAGAACAGGCAGGGTTCCTGCTCTTACAGGTCTTAGTCTAGCAAAGATCAGCCCTATATAAGGTTACAAATAAGTGAGGAGGGGACTGTTGCTGCAAGAAATATAAAGACACTGTATCTGTTTTTACTAAGTTTTATTACTATATGGACCATAATAATAGAATGGCATTATACTACAGTGATAAACAACATTCACTTTTAATTCAAAAAGACAAGAGTTCTCTGTTAATACCCATTCCCTGACTCATAATGGGAATAAAACCATAGAGCTGATGTTAGAATTAATGGCCCGGCGCGGCCCTTGGGTGGCTCAGTGGGCTGAAGCCTCTGCCTTCGGCTGGGGTCATGATCTCAGGGTCCTGGGATCGAGTCCCGCATTGGGCTCTCTGCTCAGCAGATAGCCTGCTTCCTCCTCTCTCTCTGCCTGCCTCTCTGCCTACTTGTGTGATCTCTTTTTCTCTCTCTGTCAAATAAATAAAAATCTTTAAAAAAAAAAAAGAATTAATGGCCCTAGCACATATTAAATACCTATTATCGTTCAGCAGCTCCTTAGTTGTTGGAGCCTAACGCTAATTTAGGTACAACTACACCATGATGTTGTTATTTAATAGTATTCTGGATCTTGTCTCTTTAACCATAACAAGCTCTTTAACAGAATGATATATTTTTTTAAGATTTTATTTATTTAAGAGAGAGAAGAGAGCATGGGCTGGAGCAAGGGGAAAGACAGAGGGAAAGAGAAAAGCAGACTCCCCACTGAGCAGGGAGCCCCAATGTGGGGCTTGATTCCAGGATCCTTAGATCATGACCTGAGCCAAAGGCAGATGCTTGACTGAGCCACCCAGGAACCCCTAGATTTTTTTTTTAATTTTCTAAGGGAGAGGCCCTCCAGATTAATGAACACCGCCTGAATAAAAAGTCCTTAGTTCCAAACAAAGTTAATTTTCCACCAAATTTATAGAATATTAATCCACTAATGTCCCTACTCATGGGCATCCCCACATCCTCCAGCCAACAGCTGTTCGTGTGGTATGTTGTTTGAACTCCTATTAGACCCAAGAGCTACTCTTCTAGAAGGTTGCAGCTTAACTTACATGATCTAGATTTGATTTCTCCCCCTCACCATAAAAATGTTTTAAGAACATCACAAAATGGGAACTACACTACTACTAAACACACGCTACCACTACTGTCACTATAGGTAAGTCCTTACTATGTACCACTCACAAAGAGCCTACTTCTATTAATTATTTAGTTCCCCAATAATTCCATGAGGTAGGTAACACCCACTTTTACTACTTCCATTCTACAGGTGGGAAAACTGAGGTACAGCAAGCAAGTTGCCCAAGTTAATACAGCTACTATGTGAGTGACCGAGTTCATTTTTAACCCAGGCAGTAAAACTCCACAATCCATACCATTAACTATGATTATTAATTTCACCTCTTTCTTCATACATAAAGGGCAGCTATTAGGGAAAGATTTTAAAAAATGTTTATTTCTTTTGTCACCAGCATGTTTTGTGACACTACTGGAGAGTGAAATGATTTAACCAAGAAGCTTGGCAATATGCAGCTGAAGAGGACAACTGTGGTAACAGCCTAGAAGCTAACCCAGGGAGCACGACTCAAACTCAGCACTCTTCTGCCATCCACTGTACCCTCCTGAACTAATCAGTCAGAAATAACTTTAAGACATAAAACCCTGTCTTTATCTTACGCTAACTCTAAAATCAAAGACTAGCTTAAAGGGGGATATGATCCATGTTTCTCCCCCATAAACCACTGTTAGGCTTTGGAAGAATCCTGTAAAAGTAGTAATGTCACAACCTGCGTGCACACTTTGAACCACAGACTCCTCCATAAAAAGAAACGTGTACAAAAGCCACTGCTATTTGCCAAGAGGGTTCAAATCTTCAAGTCTCACTGAAAATTTCCTTAATTCCTGATTCTTAAATATCATTAGAACTCTTAAGAATTTTGGAAGAAAAGTAATGAATATAATCAGCTCTTTAAGGTAATTTTAGGACCTGGGCCCATAGAAGGGGAATTGCTATCCAATAATTTTAACTTTTTTTTTTAATAATTTTAACACTTTGATTTGACTTTATCTTCAGTAGAAAAATATAGAAGGCTTTTATTCCTGCTATAAAGAGAAAATTCATAAAAGTACTTAGTTGTATATTAATTGGGTATCTCATCCTAAACTTCCACTATTCCCTAAAACTCATTTTCTTTTTTTTTAAAGAATTTATTTATTTATTTATTTATTTATTTATTTAATTTGGAAAGAGAGAGAGAGTAAGAGAGAGCATGAGAAGGGAGAAGGTCAGAGGGAGAAGCGGACTCCCCATGGAGCTGGGAGCCCGATGTGGGACTCGATCTCGGGACTCCGGGATCATGACCTGAGCCGAAGGCAGTTGCTTAACCAACTGAGCCACCAGGCGCCCTAAAACTCATTTTCTAAATAAGCATTTAGAGTTCTTATGCGTTAGGCACTGCTCTAAGTACTTTACAAGTTACAAGTATCAACTTTAAAATATAGGTGGGATTCATTTAAAACCACAAAATCTTTTAATAATAATATTTTTATATTTGAATTCCTCCATCCCACGAAAAGAGAAGCTCCACAAGGACAGGTTATTTTTGTCTATTTTGTACACTGCTATATATCCAGTCCCTGAAACAATGCTGATACAAGAAATTTGTGTTTTATTTTTTGAGCCACCCAGGTGCCCTGAAGTTTGTGTTTTAGATTATAAATAGAACAGTGCCCCACTCCCACTGAGCCTTTTTTTTTTTTTAAGATTTTAAGTAATCTCTACACACAACGTGGGGCTCAAACTTACAACCCCTGAGATCAAGCGTCATATGCTCAACTAAGCCAGCCAGGTGCCCCTGAGCCTTTCCTTTTAAATTTTAATTCATACCACATACCTGGAATACTATAAACTTGTAACTTATGTGCACACTAGAAACTAAGTTCTATGAAGTTTATTCACTGCTCTATCTTCAATACCAAAGCTAGGGCTCAATAAATATTTGATCAATCAGTGAAGGTTTCATCTGTCACCCCAACAATCCCCGCTGGAGTATAAACAACAAGAGGGCAGGGACTTTTCACAGCTATGTTCTAGAACCTAGAAGAGGTACCTAATAAATATTTTACCTTATTGATCCTAATTTCCATTCCAAATATTTGAACTTAACCATATCAACACAGCAACATGAAAGTGCCAAAAAGCGAGGATCTACAGAGGAGGTAGGAATGACAACAGAATCTTTCCCTAAGAGGTCTTTACTGTGTAGCAAATAAATTAATAAAATTTAAAAATTAAGGGCTTTCATTTATGGATATGACCTCAGTCTCCCCACTCCCTATTCATCCCTGTTTTTTAAGTAGGCTCCAAGCCCAGTGTAGAGTCCAACACTGCACTTGAATTCATGACCCTAAGATCAAAACCTCAGCTGCTGAGATTAAGAGTCAGAAGCTTAATGGACTGAGCCACCCAGGCACCTCTCATCCCACTGTCTTAATTTCATCCCTGAACTCTCTCATCATCATGATTCTCAGGAACACAAAGTCCCAATACCTATTCAGTCAATCCTCTTACACAGAGAGCTTGCTCTTAACTCCTTGTGAAAATCTTACCCATCTTCAGTATCACCTTCCAAGCAACGTCATCTTTTTCATTCAACAAATATTTACTAACTATATGCCAGATGCTGGCAATTGTAGTGATACCACTTCAAGAAAAAAACAAATATGTAGGAAAAATATGAACGAATATGCAAATATATGCTTGTAACATCTTAATTTTATACATAAAGAACATATTTTAAAGGTTTTGAAAAATATCCTTAGTATGCTTTAGTTATTAATAAAGCTAAAAAAGTAGGCTTTTTGAAAAAGAAAAGTCTTTCAATGACCAAAATTACATTAACTAAACACTTGGAATGTTAGTTGAGGTTTCTGAGTAAATGAATGCACCTTAATGTCCATTAACTAATGAAAAAAAAATGACAATAAATCTTCTAGAATACCTCTTGAAAACCAGGGACATTCCAAGTAGTGGAAATAAGTGATGTCTCTCTGAGGATGGTATAAAGCCAGCTAGCTCAAAACTATATTTTTACAAGGAGGCTATGAAGGCTAAAGTGGGCTAAGAAAGAAACTAAAAAATATTCTAGTATTTGTGAAAATATTCTAATACTTGTTCTAATGCTGAGAGAACAGAAATTAGCTAGTAATCAGCTGGAACAAACTGAAGGTATACAATATCACTGAACTGTGAAATAATTGTTTTACTTAAAATTAATGTAAGAGCTTCATAAAATTTGTGACAATACAGATCCTTGGCATATATGTGAGACATGGTACACCATGTAAGAAGATTAAGCATGAACAGTTAAGAATAAATGAGTAACTGACCTCAAGCCCTCCCTCCATCATTGGAACAATCAAAAACATAGTGATAGTGCATACAAACCAAAACTGCACTTACCTTAAGAGGCTGAGGGCCTCTCAATCCCGTTTGTCCTCCCATCTGAGGAGAGCCTTGCTGCAGTGGCTCGGTCATTAAATTGCCAGCATTTCCCATGCCTGGATTTGGGTACTGCATATTAGGTCGCCCCCGGCCTGCTCCAATTGAACCGTTCATGACTTGATTAGGCATCATCCCCTGTCCATTGCCGGCATTCAGCATTCCAGGATTCATGCCAGCATTCATCCCTGTGTTCATTCCCATGGCAGGTTGATTTACTGGACTGTTCATCATACCTGCTGCAGATGGCGTAGGACCCTGATTTGGTCCACTAGTGCCCATCCCCATGTTGGGAGAAGTCAAGCCTGCCTGTGCCATTGGGCTTTTAACCATGCTATTTATCAAACCTAATCCAGGACTGTTTTGTTGGGGCTGGCTGGCCATGCCTTGGCCTGGGCCACCAACCCCCATATTGAGGTTAGGGGAACTACCAGACCGTAGCAATTCTGACAGTTGTTTATGTTTAGAGGCTGCATCTTGTACTATGCCAAGACTTGTCTGAAGCTGACTAATATCACCACCATTGGTCAGTCCCAATTCCGTAGAGTTGATTAATTCATCCGGTAAGTCATGCTCCAAATCAAACAGAGAGCCAAAATCTAAAAGCAAAGAGAAAAAAGTTTGACAATCAAGATCACAAATTTCTCTATGTTTTGTTCTTGATAAACATTAAATATTTCCAAACTTCACTCCATGAGATATCATTTGTATTACAGTCTTTCATATTGTGCTAAAATTTTTTTACATATGTATTTAAAAATTAGAGAATATTTGGTTATGCCAACAAGCCTAAACACCTGTGAACTGTACCTAAAGTAAGACCAAAGGAAAAAGGATTAAATGTTAGCACAACCCCATTACATGAGTTGCCCAGTACTGAGGTTTATGAAAAAAAGATATACAACCATTCAATATTCCAGAATTCCTTAGAAGAGGTCAAAAATCAATCAATCAATCAATCAAATAAATAAATAAATAAATAGGAAGAGGTTAAAATAACTTATCTATACACAAACTAAGTTCAGAATGAAATAAAAAATTTAAAATATTATAATAATAAAGACAACTGGTGGTTTCTCGGCCTTTTGGCTAAGAGCAAGAGAAGACAATTGATAAAAGACCTACCATTCCCAGAATATTAAGCGTGAGCTCAGTGAACACAGGGACTATTTGCCATTCTTTACCAAGTGCCCATCACAGTGCCTGCCACAAAGCAAGTCCTTGATGTGAGCGAATTCACTTTCACCTGACCTCAGCCTACAGATTACCTTTCCTTAACCAAACTCTCACTGGAATAAGATATAAAACCATGCCTACCTAGTTCATTCAACATACAAATCACCCCAATCCCACCAAAAAGAGAATGCAAATTATGGATTAACTCAGGGTTTCTCAATCTTGGCACTATTGAACATTTTGGGCTGGATATTCTTTGTTGTGGGGAAGGGGAGACTGTCCTGTGCATTTTAAGATAAGCAGCAGATCCCTGGTCTCTCTCGATGCCAGTAGTATCCCCACCCCATTTGTGACAATCAAAAAATGTCTCCAGAAATTACCAAATGTCCACTGGGAGGGAAAAAATCATCCCTGGTCGATCTGTAGACTAACAAACAGTATTAACTCATTATACAGATTGAGGCGTTGAGGTTTTTTTTCCCTTTAATTCTCCAAGTAGTTTCCATATAAACAAGGCATAATTGGGTATTTAATAATTAGATATACTTGAATCAACTGATTATACTATTAAAAGACAGTCCAGGGGCACCTGGGTGGCTCAGTGGGTTAAAGCCTCTGCCTTCGGATTGGGTCATGGTCTCAGGATCCTGGGATCAAGCCCCAAGTCAGGTTCTCTGCTCAGCAGGGAGCCTGCTTCCCCGTCTCCCTTTGCCCGCCTCTCTGCCTACTTGTCATTTCTCTGTCAAATAAATAAATACAATCTTAAAAAAAAAAAAAAAAAAGACAGTCTATCCCTCGAAGACAAAATACCACTTAGTAAAGATCTACTTGGTCCAAATTAATCTTGGTTCCTAAGTCCAACTCTTCCTCTATGTGCCCTTCCTGTTCTTAAGAGCATTCTATCATGGCACTGAAATTATCTGTGTGTCTGTCTCTCTCCCCTCCTCCATGCTATCTCTTCCTACTACCAACCCTCACCCCACCCTTGCATCCAAACTGTGTATTTGGGAAGGACAAGTTTCACCACTTTACCAACTCCCTGCCTAATATCCAACACACTTAAGCACCTGGTCATATTATAATTGCTTCAAACTGGGAAACCTATGTGGCTCAGTTGGTTAAGCAACCACCTTCAGCTCAGGTCATGATCTCAGGGTCCTGGGATGGAGCCCTTCATGGGCTCCCTGCTTCTCTCTCTTCCTCTGCCAGTCTCCCTACTTGTGCTCTCTCTCTCTCTCTCTCTCTGTCAAATAAATAAGTAAAATATATATATATATATTTTTAAAGATTTTATTTATTTATTTGATACAGAGAGAGAGATCACAAGCAGGCAGAGAGGCAGGCGGAGAAAGAGGAGGAAGCAGGCTCCCCGCTGAGCAGAGAGCCCGATGTGGGGCTCGATCCCAGAACTCCGAGATCATGACCTGAGCCGAAGGCAGCAGCTTAACCAACTGAGCCACCCAGGCGCCCCTAAGTAAAATATATTTTTAAAAAAAGAATGGGAAGTTCTAATACACACACACACACACACACACACACACACACTCTATTTGCTCTGAATCATAGCCCAGGATCTCAGGGCATGATTCAGAGTCCAGACTTTTACAGTATTCTTTCCTTTTGAAAAATCATTTTGTGCTCCTACAAAATGTGTCTTAGGCATTTTGCAATACAAATAATGTTTCAAATAAAATTTCCCTGATATCATCGGGATGCCTGGGTGGCTCAGTTGGTCAAGTGTCTGCCTTCAGCTCAGGAGATGATTCCAGGATCCTGAGATCCAGTCCTTTATCGGGCACCTTACTCAGTGGAGAGGCTGCTTCCCCCCAAGCCTGCGAATCCTCCTGCTTTGTGCTACCTCTCACAAATAAATAAATAAATAAATAAATAAAAATCTTCTTTAAAAAAATTCCCTGATATCACTACTGAAAGACGACTGGTTAATATATATTTCCTTCACTGTTTCCACTTACATAATTCACAAAACTAAAATCATACATATTTTATGAACAATTCTGCATTCTCCTTTTCCCCCTACAGTATACAAGGGGATACTGCATATCATCTGCATAGTTTTAGTGTTGAACATTTAAGTAAAAAAAACCTCTTGCTCATTTAGAAATTTTAGAAGCATACATATACATAAGTGACAAGAGGAAATCACAAAAGAAAAGTAACAATACATTTTAAAACTTAAGTAAAAAATGAAGATAAAAACTGAATTAAGTAGCCAAGTTATCATATTAGAAAAAAATAGTAGCAAGATAATCAAAGATAAAAGCAATTATCAACAGAAGAGAAAAACAAGGATACAACTGAGATGGTACCAATAGAACCGGAAGAAGATGGTTCTTTGAAGAAGAGTAATAAAAAATAAATTTCTGGGGGCACCTGGGTGGCTCAGTGGGTTAAGCCTCTGCCTTCGGCTAAAGTCATGATCTCAGGGTCCTGGGATCGAGTCCCACATGGAGCTCTCTGCTCAGCAGGGAGCCTGCTTCCCCCTTTCTCTGCCTGCCTCTCTGCCTGCTTGTGATCGCTGTCTCTCTCTCAAACAAATAAGATCTTTAAAGAAAACAAAATAAATTTCTGGGGAGATTAAGGAAAAAGAAAAAAACAAAAAGCAATACAGCTGATTAGCCTCACACAAAAAATTCAAGACAAAAATGGATATGCCCCTGAGAAAATATTCATGAAACCTTAATCAAACAAATTCTGTAGGATAAACATCCCAGTTTCTGCAACAAATCAATGACATAAAAAGACAAATATAAGGGAATGGGAGTTGCTATTAGAGATCCAACAACTAGATATACCTTGTTTGGAACCTGAAAACCGACTATAAGAAAATACATTTTTAAGAAGAGAATCAGGAAGGGGCACCTGGGTGGCTCAGTCAGTTGAGCATTGACTCTTGGTTTTGGCTCCGGTCACGATCTCAGGGTCATTGGACTGAGCCCTGAGTTGGGCTCTGCGCTCGGCAATAAGTCTACTTGAGATTCTCTGTCCCTCCCTCTCCTTCTGCCCCTCCCCAGGCACCACTCTGTATCTCTCAAATAAATAAATAAAATCTTAAAAAGAAAATCAGGAAAATTAAATATGACTGAGTGGTGGGTAATATGTTAAATTATCAATTTTGGTGGGTGTGGTAATAGCATAGTTACTATGTTAAAAGAAATCCTTTTAACTAAGAGATACATATTGAAGTATGTCTGGTGAAACAACTTGTCAGATTTGCTAAAAAACACTCCAGCAGGGGCACCTGGGTGGCTCAGTGGGTTAAAGCCTCTGCCTTCGGCTCGGGTCATGATCTCGGGTTCTGGGATCGAACCCCCCCCCCACCCCCCGCCTCTCTGCCTACTTGTGATCTCTGTCAAATAAATAAATAAAATCTTAAAAACAACAACAACAACAACAAAACCTCCAGCAAAAAAGGAAAGGAGGGAGCATGTATGTGTGTGCAAAAAAACCTTCAAGTTAATAGGCACATGGGAGTTCGTTTTAACTATTCTATTAAGTTGAAATTTCCCATTTAAATAAGTTTAAAAGAAGGAGACATAGAAAGCCTGAATAATCCCTACTACTATTAAAGAAATAGTCTGAGGGTACCTCAGAGGTGCAGTTAGTTAAGCATCTAATTCTTGGTCTGCTCAGGTCATGATCTCAGGGTCATGAGATTGAGCTGTACATCAAGCTTCTGCTCAGGGAGGAGTCAGCTTGGGATTCTCCCTCCCTCTCCCCATGCCCCTCCCCTGGTTCCTCTGCGAGCGTCTCGCAAATAAATAACAGAGAGAAAAGAAAGGAAAAGAGAAAAGAAGAGAGAAAAAAAGAGAAAAGAAGTCTGTCTTAACCATTAGTTAATCTTCGCATAAGGAAAACACCATATCTAAATGTTTTTACAGGCCATGTCCCACTGAACTTTGTGTATGAGGTTGACTTGTCTTTTACTTGAAAGTACAAACACTTCTAGAAACAGAATACTCTAAAAATCACATGGCCAGTACAAGAAAAGAAAATCATGAACATAAAAAGCAAAAATCCAAAAAAACCCCACCCAAAACAAAACCAAAAACCCCCAGCAAATCAAATTCATCAGTGTCTTAAAATGTACTGTAATGATCAAGTTGAGAAAATGTCAGGAATCCAGGAGGGAGGGGTCTCCATTAGAAGCCTAGACTCTATAAACGTCATTCACCGTATTAACAAAGGAAAGAAAATATAAGGTTCATCTCAATGGCTGTAAGAAAAGCACTGTATACAATTCAATACCCGGGGTGCCCCGGTGGCTCAGTGGGTTAAAGCCTCTGCCTTCTGCTCAGGTCATGATCTCATCAGCGGGGAGCCTGCTTCCCCCTCTCTCTGCCCGCCTCTCTGCCTACTTGTGATCTCTGTCAAATAAATAAAACCTTAAAAAAAAAAATTCAATACCCAATCACACACAAAAAACCCCAAACCAAACCAACAAAAAACTACAGCAATCAACAAAGTGATGGGAACTTCCTTAAAGTGATAAAAAAAAGATTCCTTCCAAAACCTAAAAACTGACAGCAAATAATGCATTAATGGACCAACATCAAAGTCCTTTAGCACCAGAACAAGACAAGATACCCATGACACACACTTCTAATTCAATGTTGTACTGGACAATCTAGCCAAAGCAATAATACAAGAAAAATTACACATTCAGTGCAATGCCAATCAAAATCTTAACAGTTTTTCAGGGAACTTGCCAAGAGGATTCTGAAGTACACACAAAAGAGCCTATTTTCTACCTCTGTATAATAGGAAAGTACCTACTTCATAAATTATTTGTATTAAATGAGTTAAATATATGTATTTAGAATAATGCCTGACATATTAAGCACCATGAAAATGTTTTATCTATTATTATTCAATGGAATCATTACTCTATTAGGAGACAAACAATCTTATAATAATGGGAACAAACTTTTATCAGGCACTTTCAAAGTGTCAGGGATTGTTCTTGGCACTTCAATAACTATTATTCCCACTAATCCTCTCAACAATATCTGAAGTAGATAAGAGCCACATATACCGAATTCACTGAGGAGAAATCAACTTTACAAATATGGAAGTCTTACTGGAGACCCTAGAATCTTGAGGACTTTAATTTAACCTGTATTATAGCCAAAATTGCTCTGACTGCCGTTTCATGTTTATGCAAAACATTTCACATCACATTAAAAACTTTAGCTCCATCATGAAGTCAGACAGGAGGGTTTACATCGGTGGACCCTGAAAATAATTTTTTTTTAATGGCAATCCTGTATTTTCAATAGACCTAAAATGTAATTACTACTACAAGAGATCCACTCAGGTTTCAACTCAAAGACTGATCCCGATTTTCCTGTTTCCCAAGATGGCTCTCAACTATGCACTACCTTCTATCTCTTGTTATGGCTAAATGTTTGGATGTATCTTACTCTATTACTAAATTATGAGTCTCTGAAAGGTAAGGGTTGCATTTATTTTTTAAAAGATTTGAGAGAGAGGAAGAGAGAGAGCTCGCGTATGTGCACAGGGGACGGGCACAGGCAAAGATTCTCAAGCAGACTCCCTGCTGAGTAGGGAAGCAGGATGTGGGGGCTCAACCCCACAACCCCAAGATCACGACCTGAGCCAAAATCAAGATTCGGACATTTAACTGATTGAGCCACCCAAGTGTCCCATTTAATGTTTACGTTTCTCACACAATCTAGCATATGCTCACAGAATTTGATAATGTTTTTTACAGCAATTCTAAAACTGCATACTGTAATTATTTATATCTGATTCGGCATTTATAACTTAATAAGAGTTCTCTTACCTCTACTTAAAATATTTTCAACAGCTATACTGATTAAATTTGGAGGACTATGTAAAAGTCATATATAGTCTGATCAAACAGACCCTATTATTTCATCTAATATCATTAACAGTCATTATTACTCATAATAATGTCTCAAAGCTTTGTGTCTCAAAGCTCTGGACATTTATGATTCCTAAATGCCATCAGCTATCACTGTTATCTATACCTTGGCACTGCTCAGCGAGTCTAAATCCAATTCTATAAGCTGACCTCATTTAGCAACTGTGAGCTCAAGTCAAGAGACAGTAAAACTTTCTCTACTTCCTTCATGGAGTTTTATTGTTGTTGTTCTGTTTTTAGGGATAGGAAGAGTGTTTACTGAAAAAGGTAAACGCACACACAAGATTCTGGTGTCCCTGGCTGAGTGACAGAGAATCTGAATGCCTGATGAGAAATTTCAGAACCTACTGTCCAGAGGGATGGGCCAGGGTAAGTTCCAGGGTGAGTCCTTAGCTACAACTTTGTCCTAAACAGCAAATGAAACCCATGGTCTAAAACCAGTAGAAAAGCAAGTCTCAAACTAAAAGTAAAATGTATGAAGATGCAAGGGAAAAAAGTAACTACAAAATTTAATGTCACAATTTAGGAACTCCTACTGGATGGTGAGTTTTAGTACTGACCAGCCTCAATTTCATGCTTGTTACTGAGCTCTTCAAATTCTTTCTTTTCCTTCAAGGAAAGGCAAAAATGAAGGTTCAAATAAATCATCTTCTCAGGCCCCTATCTCAACTTGCCCTTCATAGGGATTAGTTCACATCAGATGAATAAAATTTAGATGTTCAACAAACATGAGAAACCTTGAAGATCACCTAACCTAAGAGTTCGGAATTTTTATCATAAAGAGAAAATCGGTCTACTGAAGAATTTTAAGCAAAAATATGATATGAACAAATCTGTATTTCTTAGAGCCCATTCAGGCAAACAAGACACAGACTTGTCTGGAGTCAGAGAGACTGCTTAGGGGGCTGCTGCTGGAGAAGTAACAAAAACTAAGTTGATCCTGGAGCAGAAGTATTAAATGAGCAAAGGCATCAAAGACGCCAATCAAAAGAACTCTTTCTGACTATAGGTGGGGGGGTTAAGAAAAAAGACAAGGATGACTCCTAAGTTTCCAGGTTGGATGACCTAAGAGTATATAGGGGTTCCGCTATCCAGATGGGAATTCTAGAGGAATACATGGTGACGTAAGAAAAAAATCACCACTGAACATTAAGGGGACCATCAGATATACGAGTGTTTAAGGGACAATAATCTTAATCATCAAAGGATGTTAAAACCCAACATTCCTCAGCCCATCCATCAGGAATACTGTCCTGGAAACCAGGTTCCAAGAAGGAAATGTTAGTGATGTCCCATCACCATGGGACATATCACTATGCTCCAGAGAGAATTTACTAAATGTGGGTATCAGGAAATATTTACTAATCCAGATAACAGTAGTTCAGTGGAGCTGTAAATAGCAAATGCCAGACTGCAGTGGATTGAGGGGGAGGAGGTAAGAAAGGAAAGTATCTTTTCTAGATACTAAAGTAAGCTCCTAAATATTTGCTTCATTGCCTCCTTTCTCTATGGTTAGAAATTTATAAATCTGAAATTTATTCCATTACCTTTTAGACTATCCTATGGCAAATTATCAGAAAACAGTATCACAAACAACTGTTGAATGAACTCAAAAGTACCTCCAATAAGACATTTCCTGCTTACTTTTAAAAAATTATCAACCAATCAACATCATTAGTGGACGATTTCTACCAAATAAGTTCCCAAATACTTTTAATGAAGCTCAAGCACAAAATACCTTTGAATAAAATGTTTCTTCACCTGAGTGTACATTCAATCCAAACAGTGATACAAATGTGACTAACAGGACAGATTTCAATGTGACTTGCAAAGTTTAGAATACATAAGGTGTATCCAATGGACTAGATATTAGAAATGTGACAATCTAAACAAAACGAATTTGGATTGAATTATGTGGGAAACTAGCGTTGAGTCAAAACATCCTTTCATTATTACCTACTGATTTTGTACGTCACCCTTGGTGTTTTCTATATTGCTACATGGATTTAGCCATATAATCTCTTGTGAAATGAAACTCACATCACTTAGCCTTTCCAAAAATGATGATTCCACAATACACGAGAAACTAGATTAATACTACCCACCATGAAATACATAAATGAAGCATAACCTTCAAAATTAGAATTCTTAACAATACAATCCCAATACCACGCACTGTGCTGTGAGCATAAATAAGAGGGCTTTTTTTTTTTAAGTTACTAATTAGGATGTGAAACTTAAAATAATTTTGGCTCAAAATCTAATTCTACTGAATAGTACCTCTTCCCAGTTACACACTTTTTCCCATTTAGAAAGCCCAAACATTATTTGTTTGCAACAGGCTCATTTTTGTGCTTCAGGTAAACCGAAGTCAAATAAAAACTCAGTTCTGCTCTTAAACTGTGCACATAAGCAAAGTATCCAGACTAATATCTGTACTATTCCAAAACTAGTCAATTCTCAAGTATGCACTTAGTAGAAGACAGAATTTATCCACGGATTCTTTTTTTTTTTTTAAGAGTTTATTTATTTGACAGAGAGAAAGCACACAAGCAGGGGGAACAGCAGAGGGGAAGGGAGAAGCAGGCACCCTGGGATTATGACCTAAGCAGAAGGCAGACGCTTAACCAACTGCACTGCCCAGGTGCCCCTGATTATTTCATTTAGTTTTCTCTATGGCATTAAGATGCTTTAAAAAACAAAGACAAAACAAAACAAAACAAACATTCCAGATCTCAAAACCTTTCTTTCCTCTAACCCAGCGGTGAGGCCAGAGGATAAGTAGGAGCGGGACAGGTGAAGAGTAGAGAAAGAAAATAGGATGTGTACCACCTAAAGCTCCGCCAGTTCAGCAACTGTAAGAATTCAAAGTAGGGAGAACAAAGTGAGTGATGAGGTGGGTAGAGATCAGAATGCTCAGAGCCCCTATTCCAGGTGAGGGATCTGGGATTTTAAAAAATAAGGATGGAAATGAAAGTCAAATCTATATAACCTCAATAAATCTGATTAACAGTCTAGCTAGACATTGACAATATAACAAAGACTGGTTTAGGGCACCTCTTACATTATTAACTCAGCTGTTTGGGGTGCTTAAGAAGCGGGACATTTTAAAACATTGTAGTCTTTAAAATGAGGCAAATTTGCAAACTTCATGAAATTAATTAGATTGAAACAGCTTTCATAACTTTCACTCAGCGCTTTATTTAAAAATAGTATTTTGATATTCTGTAGATGTAGAATTAATCTAATCACAAACAACCCACCTATCAAGAAAAGAAAGATGCACAAACACTTTAGAACTACTTTTGAAAGACTAAGAAAATTAAATGAAATATCCATGCTGGAAAAAAATATGACTTCTAATACTTTTTCAAGACAACTGGAAATAATTTGTGAGTTATATACAAATTTGGATTGAAGATGATGATCAATATTAAGTTATACAGAATCACATAGCTATACATGTTAGCAAGTGTTGAATTTTGAAATCCAATGGAGTCAAAGGGCAGAAGTGCAAGCAAATTTCAAAATACGCATTTCTGAGGGAAGATTTTATTTATTTAATTGACAGAGAGAGACATAGCGAAAGAGGGAACACAAGCAGGGGGAGTGGGAGAGACAGATGCAGGCTTCCCGCGAAGCAGGGAGCCCGATGCAGGGCTTGATTCCAGGACGACCTGAGCCAAAAGCAGACACCCGACAACTGAGCCACCCAGGTGCC
This sequence comes from Nasua narica, assembly GCA_028533885.1. Taxonomy (NCBI): domain Eukaryota; kingdom Metazoa; phylum Chordata; class Mammalia; order Carnivora; family Procyonidae; genus Nasua; species Nasua narica. The sequence continues at coordinate 113,445,884 of CM052807.1, read as the reverse complement.
CCCAAAATATGCATTCTTAATATTGTCCTGCAATCATGACATCAAAAGGTGTACCTATACTTTGGCAAGTGATTGACTTGGAGTTGACTTTTAACCCCAAAACATTTAAGTTAGGTCTCAAAATTTAAACACAGATGAAGTGTTATAAGTGATCAAATGTGTAACCTCCGGCCTACTTTTATTAGAAGTTTGATATTGACTACATGCCTTGTTCTTCATCAATTTATTAATATGGTGACACCTCTTGGCATGAAATTAACTAAAAAGTGAGGACACTTTTATCAAAAATCCCACCTTAAAAATCAACTCAATGACATGATCATATTAAACCTAAGTGCATGTTAATTTAACCACCATTGATCATTTCTTGATTTTGAGTACTGGTAACATTTTGGAAGAAGCTTTGCAGCGAGTCTAAGATTTGTTTGCTTGACCGGGGTTTGTTCTGAGGGAATAAAATGCCTATAGGGGATCCTACATGATAGAGCTATCATACAATCTCTCCAAAAAACAAAACCAAAAAAATGGCTAAAGATTGCATATCTGTAAAGAAAAAGGAGAGGGTGAATGGTTTCTGAGTTACCTGCTGTATTCTCTACATGGAGGACAACTGGTAAACAAAACTTGTACCTTAAAAAAATAAACAACCCACATTAATAATTACAGCCTACCAAAAACTTCCAAGGCAAATGGAAGTGCACTTCAAAAGATAAATGACATACCCCTAGTCTTCCTGCCATTAGGTGCTCTCCTTGCTACTGAACCTGTACCCTGTCACCAGAATTAGTCTTCCCCCTTTCCCTCACCATGTCATTCTCTTGTTCATGAAAGTTTTATCCTGATCGTAAGAAATGTCAAATTCCTTACTATATTTCTGTCTTTTCATAACAGGACACCAAAATCCTTTTCCATCTGTCTCACATGAAAACATACCACCATAGTCTGCGTTCCAGTCCCATTAGAACTACCTGTTTGTTCCACCTGAAACAGAAATACTCTTCCAACTTTCTCTACTTCTAAGTTAGTTACCTTCAAGTTCTCCTACCTCTGTTCAAATACACTTTCTGAAGTTTTCCCTCAGTTCTCCAAACTCACCCTGTCAGAAACAATCCCTTTCCACCTTTATCCTCGACTTTTTAAAACATTTATCAGAATACAACTCACAGGAAAATTGCGTGGACATGTATACCAACCCCACCAGATCCTAAATGCTTTAAGAGCAAAAAGTGCAACCTTGATTCATTTTTACATTTCCAAGTGTCTAATAGTTGATGTTTAGTAATTAATGTTTGTTGGGTGAAATGAGAGAAAGACACACCAAATGAAAACAGTAACTACTCAACTCAGGAGATTCACACAATTTCAAAATGTTCAAAATTTAACTCATCACAACCCTTCCCCACCACCATCCATACACAAATACTTCACTTCCTATGTTTGCCATCTTAGCAAATGGCCACCTCACCAATCCAGGTGCCCAAACTTGAAACTTGAGAATCACCCTTGATCCCTCTATCACAAAATCCTAACGTGTAATTAATCACTAAGTTCTGCTAGTCACCCACTTTCCTCAAATCTTTACACAGCTTTCCATCTACTAACTCAGGCCACCCTCATCACAGCTGGAATCCTAAACCAGCCATCTCTCCGGTCTCCGTTTCATATTTTTCCCTGTTCCTTTCCAAAGCATTCCTCACTTTAGTCAATCATCAAGGTGTAATTATGTCCCAACCATTTCAAAGAGCTAAAATGGGGCACCTGGGTGGCTCAGATGGTTAAGAATTTGCCTTTGGCTCAGGTCATGATCCTGGGGTCCTGGGATCGAGTCCCGCTTCCGGCTCCCCCACCTCTGTCAAATAAATAAAATCTTAAAAAAAAAAAAAAAAAAGGCAAGCTAAAATGGGTGGCTCAGTGGGTTAAGCATCTGCCTTTGGCTCGGGTCATAATTCCCGGAGTCCTGGGACCAAGCCCTGCATTGGGCTTCCTGCTCGGTGAGGAGCCTGCTTCTTCCAAATTGTGTGTGTGTGCCTACAAGTGCTTTCTGGCAATCAATCAATCAATCAATCAATCAATCAATATTTTTAAAAAGAGCTAAAATGGAAAAAAATCTAAACTCCAAGAAGTATTATAAGCCAGGGGCGCCTGGGTGGTTCAGTGGGTTAAAGCCTCTGCCTTCGACTCGGGCCATGATCTCAGGGTCCTGGGATCGAGCCCCACGTCCGGCTTTCTGCTCAGGGGGAAGCCTGCTTCCCCTTCTCTCTCTGCCTGCCTCTCTGCCTACTTGTGATCTCAATCTCTCTGTCAAATAAATAAATAAAATCTTAAAAAAAAAAAAGAAGTATTATAAGCCAAGCATAACTGGCTCCATGGTTGTATTTCTCGCTATCCCCCCAGTCAGATGGAACTTAATAGGTTCCCGGAACAGGCCATACTCTTGTTCCCAGCCTGGGCTCACTCTTACTAATCCTATATTCTATCCTTCAGATTTCAAGATCAGACACCAATTTCTCAAAGACAGCCACCAGAGGAACAGTAGTTACAGCTTATAGGCCCTCCTGTTTCTCACACTGTACACAGTACTTCCCAAATGTAATGCTGGTCACATCAGTCTTAAATATCACTCTCATCCCCTTATCTATGAGCTACCTACAGGAAGGAAGGGTCCATGTCTGTCTTGATTACCAGAGTATTCCCTACACTGAATATAAATGCCCAGTATACAGAAAATGTTGGTCCAATGCAGATGAATGCCAGGTTGTCAACTCTTCTAAGCCAGCATTTTTCAAATTGTGGGTCACAAGTCAATAGTGGGTCATGAAATCAATATGGTGAGTCACAACCAGAACTTAAAAAAAAAAAAAAAAAAAGTAATAATAGAAAACATCAGAGTATGTTACAGGTAGTAAAGGTAAGTTGTCCACTTGCTGAGATAGGGTCTCTAGTTCTCCATGTAAAATGTAGTTCTTACTGGGTGTGGTCAAAAAAATTTGAAAAGCACTGTACTGCTCCTTCTTTTCTTTGTTTTTAAGAAAGTCTTTTAAGACCCAGATAAGCAAACAGAAAATAGAAAAAGTAGTGTTTAGGGGCACCTGGGTGGCTCAGTGGGTTAAAGCCTCTGCCTTCGGCTCAGGTCATGATCTCAGCGTCCTGGGATCTCCTGGGATCGAGCCCCACATGGGGCTCTCTGCTCAGCGGGGAGCCTGCTTCCCTCCTCTCTTTCTGCCTGCCTCTGCCTACTTGTGATCTCTCTGTCAAATAAATAAATAAAATCTTTAAAAAAAAAAAAAAAGAAAAAGTAGTGTTTAATCACACAGTTCTTTAGCAAAAAGCCATTCTAACTTGAGCATTTCTTGATTGTTCTTGAAGTAAGAACAATCTTTCCAATTTATCATTATGCCTTAAATACCTGTTGATTTCCATTTTAATTACTTACATATACAAAACACCCTATATGACAGTACATATAGTACTTCTGATTTTAGTCTCTACCGTATTCTTATACTCTTGAGAAACAATCTTTGAGTGGATTGACTAACTGTACCATAAGCTTTACTTCTAAGACTACTGTTCTCTGAACTTCATGACCTTGGCTTTCTGTTTATTCAATCTATCTATAAATCCACTAAAAAATCTTTACCACTGCTTTGTTGTGGCTATATATTTAGCCAGTAAGGTTAAAAACTGCCAACATAAATGAGTGCATATTACACTGCAGCAAGCACTCTATCCTAAACATTTGATAGCGAGAATTTACTTTATTCCTCACCACAATCCTGTAAGGTGGGTACTACAGGTGAGGAAGCTGAGAAAAAGAAGTAATTGGCCCACGGTTCACAGTTTATAATAAAGCCATATTTGGGATCAGAACTCAAGCCTCCCCAAAAACCCCTTTTCTTAACTGCTCACTTTTTTCAGGAGTTTTCATTTCTCTCTCTCAACGAAATTACTCCTAATTGCCTTTTTTTTTAAGATTTTATTTACTTATCTGACAGAGAGAGAGATCACAAGTAGGCAGAGAGGCAGGCAGAGAGAGAGGGGGAAGGAGGCTACCTGTGGAGCAGAGAGCCCCGAAGTGGGGCTCGATCCCAGGACCCTGAGATCATGCCCTGAGCCGAAGGCAAAGAGGCCAACCCACTGAGCCACCCAGGCACCCCACTCCTAATTGCCTTTTGAAGCATTTATAAAATAAGATCTATAACTAAAAACAAAGGATATCTGAACTGTTCAGAAGAACCTTAACACCTTAATATTCATTCTCTTAAACCTATGAGAACTGAGCAATAAAAAATTTCCTACCAAAATTTCAGAGGAAAACTAACACCCATCACATGAAAAAAAACATCTGCAAAATTCAATGTTTTAAAATTTTTACACTTGGTATAATTTAAGTTTCAATTTGCCCATTAATTTCTCTGTTTGCCACACTAAAAAATTCAACTTCAGAAATTCTCAAAGAAGAAACCCACAAAATACATCACAAAATCACAAAATACACACAAAACAAGCATATCTTACTTTTCTATTAATTGTTGGCTGTTAACGAATTGGCAGAACAGCTTCTGAACTGTTTTTGTAAATAGACCAGGAAGAGGTATTTTACACTCCCACTTGTCTCTGCAACATTCTTCCTACTCTTTTTCTTCCCTTTCCTATTTACCACTTAATGTCCCTACAAATACCACTAGGCACTTATTTTCAACTTCTTGTTTCAATTTTTCTTGCTTTTTATAGAATAGAGTAAGGAGAAGGCGGAAAAGCAAAGTAAAACAGAAAATAATGTGAAAAGGCAACCAAAGGCAGAAACTGTTTCCTCTCTCTCCATTATACATTCACTGGACATGCCAGTACATTTCTTACACTTGTGACAGACAAGAATTTCTGCTGGAAAAGGGCACCCATACTATATGTTAACACGTACAAGATTTACAATTTAACAGAAGTTTCTTTATCTCACTATCAACCACATATAGCCTTCTTGAAGCCCTATAAATGAACTTACAAAGCCTTGAGAATAGGCAACTGCCAGAGTTCAAGGCACTTACTAAAACATTTTGCAACATAACACTGAGATCAGCAATACCTCATTGGACCAAGGAGCCATAACTGAAAAACTCCAGGAGAACTCTAATATAAACATGCATGCCTTAAAAATAAAAGTAAAACACAGTAGTATGGGTTTAAGAGCTGAAAAAGAAATGGCCTCCACCAAAAATATTCTGGTTAGGATAATAAACCATTAATCCACAAGTAGTGTTTTGAGAAAATATAACTGACATTAAAAAAAATCCTTGCTACTTCTCTGTTACGTATATTAATCTAGTGGTCAAAATGAACTATTTTATATACTATCCACTCTGTTCCTCTGAAATGAAAAAAAGGCATGAAATCCAAGCCAATTCAGACATGAATACACAGTAAACTACAAAACTGGTACCAATACCAGAAAGATCCTTACTTAAAATGCCAGATCCTAGCATTATCAGCCATCTTTTCAGAGTCTGTTCTTTCAGTGCATATAGCATTAAGTGTTTACAAAGCAGTGATAGAACATATCCAATGAACAATGAAAGCAACTATATCATCCTCATCAAGCCCATCACTTAGATTATTACTAGAAATAGGTTCAAGAAATATTTTCAGAGCTTACCTGTTAACTTTGTCAGTAATTTTACCAAAATATTTTTACAAATGGCCTTTACAATCTTTTTTTTGGGTGGAGAACATTCAGTCATTTGATTTATCAAATAGTTCTGACCTAACCATACCAAGTTAAATAAAATTTTCAATGGATCAAGTACAAATACTGAAACAGGAATACGAAGATGCAAAAGCTAAAAAAAAAAAAAAAAAAGTGTCTTCCTCCCCATTCCAACACATAAAACCTGAACTTAATTCAAGTTATTTGAATCAATCCGAAATGTTTTAGAAGACACTCTGACTTCTCATTAAGAAGTCATTTTTATTCTGCATTAGTGACTAACCTTAAAAATCCAGAAGTTGGCGTTTAAACATTAATTTGTTAACACGTTAGTATGTCAACCCAACTGGGTTCCAGTTTTCCTTCCTATACAACTGGTACATGCCAATACTCGTGGTAGGTATGCTTACACTACTAAAATAACAAGACCTAATCATTAAAAAAATAAAATAGAAAGTTTCTGAAGTCTAACATGTTGGGATCATTTGACCCAGTCCTAGATAAAACTCATAATCAATTACCAAAAAACTTATTTTCAAATTTATAAAATATCCAGGTAATAACTCAAAAGTCAAAAAGTAGAAATGTTTTGAAAACTTAATGTTTTAAGAAGTGAGGTGTGTCTGCTAAAAGTTCCCTACCAACTTACACTACACACTGCTGGCTGCAAAAAAAAAAAAAAAAAGTACAATCACCAACTTCAATTTAGTTCACAATGGGACAGTATTTTCTTTAGAACTCCCTCACTCCTTCCCCTCCATCCCCTCCCCCAAAACCCAGACTGATCGGGATGAAAAATTGACACCAAAGAATTCCTAGAGTACAATCTTAATTGAGGCAAGGAGATCAACTCTCATCACAAAATTTAGAGAAAGGTAACTAAAACTAAGATAAACTCTTAGTGCTAAAATTGAGTTCATCTCAATGTTGAGGTTTTTTACTCTAAAAACCCACTTGATACATTTAGGACTCTTTTAATTATCCAAAGATATTTCAGGTAGCAAAAGGGTTTTTGTGTACTAAACAGGTGAGACCCTACTAAAATGAGTTAGCTAAAGTTGCCAAGTACACAGATCAAATATGAAGGCAGTAGTGCACCTGAACATTGGTACCTGAACAAGAGAGCATAGCTTTCCTTTCAGGCCTTGCATTACTCCAAGACTAAGCTGCTCAAATCAGGGGTCATCAAATCGACACACATTAAGGAAGTTTTCTCTACAGCATCCCAAGTCACTAGTGAACTCAAATGTAAAATCCATTACTACATTACACAAAAATTAAAGAAATAACACAAAAACATACAGAGAGAAATATGTCTAAGGTGATCTGAAAATCCTTCACAACATTTTAATAAGTGCAAAGGAATATGATACTCTCTATGTGTAATAGTCCTGAGAAAAAAAGGCAAGAGAAAAAAAATCTGTGAATACAGAAAGTTCAAGGAGTAAGAATAGATCAAAGTTCTTGCATTGCCAATTTACAAATCTGAAGTAGAAAACTGCAAAAAAAAATCTTCAATCTGCAGGTTATCTTAAACTCAGGACACATTTTTCTTATAAAAGCAAAGAATGCAAAGCATTTGCCACATCCTTACATTTTCACCCTCAGAAACGAAGCCTACTTAGAAACATGCTTTAGAAGTTCTCTACAAACTCATAGGGTACATTTAACTCCATTATGCACTCTCACTGGCAGATGGAGGGATGACGTTGAGTTAAAGAGATGCTCCGTAGTAAGGGGGAACATCTTGTGGACTGTCAGATGGCCAGCCATTCTTTCCTCTTCATTATCCTGGCACCTCAAACAACTACGACAGCAAAAGAGAAGGTTGGTGGCCATCAGGACAGCACCAAACTAATTATAAGAAGGGGATGATGGAGGGAAGTCTCCCTGAATTTTCCTTGACAAAAGCGCTGGTCCACAACTGAGTGAAGTTAAGAATGGATGAGCCTTTTTTAAACTGAAATACGGATCTCCAAGTATGTTTAAAGCATAAGAAAAAACAAAACCACACAAATACAGAACCTAACGCACATTTTAAACTTGTACGATCAGTTTATGTTTGCAGTTCATGACTGGGACCCTTACAACTCCTAATTTTGATTTCCAAGTACATAACTCCACACAATTGGTTATCTCCACTGCCCCCCCCCCAAGAGAAAGTGACTACAAACTGCAAAGAAAATGCCTCTGCTCTCTCCCAACCTAAAACCCCAGAGTTTCAGACATTTTGGTCTCACACCAAAGAAATGGAAGATGTAAAATGAACTGCGCTCCATATTGATTCTTAAGGCAAATAAAAAGGGGGGGGGGGAGCCAGGAATGGGAGGTAAAATAATTCGAACCAAATTTCAGCTTTAACGTTAAACGTAATGTCAAACCTGAAATCTTGGATCACACATACACACAAATAAAATCAAGATTTTTTTATACTCTCATCCTCAAGGGGAAATCCTGTGCAAAAAAGAGAAAACCTTGAAAAGGAAGAGTGGAAAGTAGAGAAAGCAGAATAAGTGCAAGAGAGGAGAAAGGATTCGCAATTCCTCATTTCTCAACAACAAAAAATTCAAAGCAAAATTGCATAAAAAACCCTTACACACAAATACTGGCATTTCAAAAATTAAACTGCATGGGACCAACAATAAAGGCTATTTCCATAGCACCACTCGAGAGCTCTAATTCCAGAACACACATCTATATGACATAGTGTTGCAACGAATGTATTAGGAAGCAAAGAAAATGGTTGGGCTACTGGACGTCTTCGACCAGCTCATTCAAACACCTTTAAAATTAATGAAGAAGCAGAGAACTAAGAAGAGAGAAAAAGGAAGAAAATATGGAAGAAAGGTGCACGGAGCAAAAAAGATTAAGGGGGATGTGGAAGGCCAAGGCTCCCGGGACTAACCTGTGCCATCGCTGGCCGACGCCGAGAGGGCCGGAGATGAGAGTTTAGGCCGCTTGGCTGAAGGCGGCCCCGGTTCCACCACATTCTCGGCCATTTTTAATTCTTTCGGAGATACAGGCGAGGAAAACGAGAATCCTCGGGAAATCTCTTCTCCGGCCAGGGCTCCCCGGCCCGCTCCCTGGGGTGGGCTTGGGGGGCTCCGCCGGCCCCCGAGAGGGGTGGGGGAAGTTCCTTTTTCTCTTCGCTGGGTCGCGGTGGCTGAAGAGGGATGCCGACTCGATAGAAAAGGTAGGGGCAAGTGCGAGGGGCCGGGCCTGGGCCCAGGCCCGGAGGAGGGCACAGGAGCACAAATCCGCCGAGCGCGTCCGCTGCGGCGAATTCCCGAGAACTCGCGGCTCTAGAGGCGCAGTCCCCGGCCCGCCACGGCCGGCCCCTGCCCAGCCGAGGTCTCTCGGAGCTCCGCCGCCGCCATCAGCCTCTTCCTCCTCGGCGCTGTCCTCCTCCTTCTCATCGCCACAAGGAGGCGGGGGCGAAAAGGGGGGAGAGGAGGAGGCGACGAGACACACTCACCTCCTCCCGGTGCCCCCTCCCGGACCTGCGCCCCCACCCTCCGAGACCTCCTCCTGCCGCCGCGCTCCGCGCCGCCGCCGCACCGGCCCCTAATGGCCGCAGAGAGCTCGCCGGAGCCGAGAGCCAGGCTGGCGCCGCCGCCTCACATCGCGCGGCGGGCGGCGGAGGCGCGGCGAGGACGCCGGGCGCGGAGCTCGCCCGTCCAGAAGGCCGAGGGGGCCGGGCCGAGCAGCGCCGCCCGCCCGCGCCGACGCCGAGCCCACCGAGGAGGCCCCGCTCCGGCGGACGGCGCAGGCGGCCTCTCCTCGCGCCGCGCTCTCCTCCTTCGCCCTCCTCTCCCGAGGCACAGAAATAAATACGGCCGCCGCTACGGCCCCCACCCCCGGCGGCCAGGTGCCGGGAGCGCCCGCCCCCCCGGGGCTCCGCTCGGGCCGCCCTCGGCGGCAGGCGAAGACGCCGCGGGGCGCGGGGTTATGTAATGGTCCCCCCTAGGCGTCGACGCCGGCCCGGCTGCCGGGCCGCGGTGGGGGTGTGTGCGGACGGGAGGGGGCTGGGGTCGCCTCAGCCCGTGCGCCCCGGGCCCCCTGCCACTGTCTCGGCCCCTGCCGCCTCTCTTCGGCCCGGCTCGCCTCCGCACTCTGGCTCCCGCAGTTCGCACTCAGCCCGGCGTCCCGCTTGCCCACTCTCGCCCGCTCCCTCTCGCCCTCTCTCCCCCCCAGCCTAGCACACAAACAAGATGGCGGCTGTTGTTTCTTCCCTCTGCCGAATCCTTCTTACAGGCTAGCGGTAGCAGCGGCGGCCGGAAATGAGCCAAGGGGGGGGTGAAAAAAAGGGGAGGGGTTGGGCCTCCGGAGGGAGGTGGCGAAGGGGCGGGGCCTGGGCCCGAGCCGCTCACACAATGGGGGAAGAGGACCTGGGGGCGGGGCCAGTTCCAATCACGGGATCCGCCCTAGGCCCCAACACGGTTGGCGCTTCCGCAAACTCCCCCGGCGTCACCCGGTGGCTCCCTTTAAAGGGGAGGACTTGGCGGCGGGGGGGCGGGGGGTTTGGGGGCCGACTCGGGATCTATTTTCAGTCGGTGGACACTTGCGGGGGAAGGTGCCTGGGTTGGGTCTCTGCGTAGGGGGCCGGTGAGGACCGGTGGGAACCGGGGGTGACGGAGCCCGGGAGCTGCACTGGGGAAGGCGCCAGGTCACCGCGCAGGTGGCCGAATAGGAGCGCCTTGGGGATGGCCACGCGTCCCGGGTCCTTGGGCGGCCAGTCTTCCGAACCCAGTGGATTCAATCAGGCAGGGGGTACCCCGTCGTCGGCCAGTGTTTCTGGCTGGAGACCCAGTGCGTCCTCTCTTCTCCAGAGTGAACGGTTCACATCCAAAAAAATCACACTGATTATGAGTTGCTTCCCTTTTCTCCGAATTTTACACTTTGCTTTACAATAAGCATATATTATTTTGACAATCAGGAAACAAAAATCTCAGCGGTGGGAAGACGCTGCAGGACCAGACCTAAATTCGTTTCTGGCCCCCACGTGTCCACTCACCCCTACCAGGTACCTCTCTCACCAAAGGAGACTTGAATTATTTTTCTGAATGCTTCTGAGATTTGAGGACATTTTATGGTGGTACTTTTCACCCACCCTCAGTAGGCTAGCTCAATAAAAGACTACATTTAGGTAATGCCTTAAAGATAATGTAGATACGGAAAAGGGCAAAAACGTAATGTGCTAAAGATAATGTAAGCATGAACAAAAGCAAAAATGTAACTAAGGAGGAAAATTCTTGAATATAAATAAAGTGTGTGCAAAACACAGTTTTGCAGAGGAGGGCCTCGCCAGCATGCTTTCACATTCCTACACATTACGGGATTCCGCTGTGTTTGGCCTTGGGTAAATCAGTACTTGAGGAGGTGGCAAGGTTGTTAGTGTTCCCCAAGGAAACCCCCAAACCAGTATCTATGGAGATAGTTAAAAGCTTTTTCACATATTTCAAATCTCATGCTCCTTAGTTGGTGTTTGCTTATTGTTGAATTTACTTTGGTGGTGGTGGTGGTGGTTTGCTCTTTAAAGTGAATGGTGAGGAGAATAAAAAGCTAGCAGGGAAGAAGATATTAATGAAGCAACTTAGGTTACCAACAAGGATGAGTTCTGTCCTGTGATGTTCAGGCCTAATTCACCCCAACCATAGTAGAAAAGCAGGCAAATTGAAAAGGTGCTTTAAGGAAGTTGTTTTTAGGGTGCCTGGGTTGCTCAGTGGGTTAAAGCCTCTGCCTTCGACTCAAGTCCTGATTTCTGGGTCCTGGGATCAAGCCCCACATCGGGCTCTCTGCTCAGGAGGGAGCCTGCTTCCCCTTCTCCCTCTGCCTGACTCTCTGCCTACTTGTTGATCTCTCTCTCTCTCTCTCTCTGTCAAATAAATAAATAAAATCTTTAAAAAAAAAAAAAAGAAAGTTGTTTTTGGATGGATTCAGCATCCAAAAACAAAGGTCTTTCACCTTTGTTTGAAATCAAAGGTGATTCACCATCAACTTTGACGACTAAGGTCAAAATGGGCCTTCAGGAATGATTCAGTTATTTCTGGTAGTTTATAGCCACCTTTGCAGTAAAGAGGACATAGGAAAGAAATGTGGACAACACTGGAAGCTTGGCTGGTAGCTTTCTTCTGGAGGGTTGCTCACCCAACTTTTTGAAGAGTTTCTGACCTTCGGAAAAAGATTTGCCTAGTTTTGCCAAAGATCCACCCTGAGTCTAAGCAGCATTCAAACATAACTGGCCTGCCGGGACAAAAATACCTTAGGCCTAGGTAAAGGAAGCCTGTCCAAGAAGATCTGAGCAATGAGAAAATTCTGGAAAAAGGAAATTCAGGTGCCATGGACCTGTCCAGAAGGGAAGGCTCCACGGTAAACGGAGTTCTCATGCCCCCTCCTCCTTCCTGGGATTTGCGCCTTGGGGTCTTTACCCAGGACCTAGAAGTCAGTGGCATTGAAGAGGGCTGGAGAAATGCGGGTCCCACGAATGCAATCAAGATGAGTCTTTAGGGGCGCCTGGTTGGCTCAGTCCTTAAGTGTCTGCCGGGCATTGGGCTCCCTGCTAGGCAGGAAGCCTGCTTTTCCCTCTCCCGCTTCCCCTGCTTGCGTTCCCTCTCTCTCCTCTCAAATAAATAAAACCTTAAAAAAAAAAAAAAAGAGAGAGAGAGACTTCAGATAGTTTCAAAAAAACCAAATGGAATCATCAGCCTGGATTATATCTGCCTTAAATGAGAATTTGCACCAGTTGTGCAGCCATGTGTGGATTAAGGGTGTGCATGAAGAAGGAATTGTCAGTCACTAGCTGGGAGGTGAGAGGGGGATGGGAGAGGGAGACACAGGAGAGAGCAGAGACTGGCAGGTAAGAACATGGACGCTGAAGGCCACAGGCCTGGGGTTAAATTCTGGCTGTGTCACTTACCAGCTGTGTGACATGAGCTCCTAATATGTAAAATGGATTTCTTGATTAGACCTACTTTACTATGAAGTTTAAACACGGTATAATTTGGGAATAATGTTTACCGCAGTGTCTGATACATAGTGTCACCTTAGCTGTTTTTAGTCATTCATTCTAAAATTAAATTAAAAAGGGCTATTCTAGGGACACCTGAGTGGCTCAGTCAGTTAAGTGTCTGCCTTTGGCTCAGGTCATGATCCCAGGGTCCTGGGATCAAGTCCCGCATCAGGCTCCCTGCTCAGCAGGGAGTCTGCATCTCCCCCTCCCTCTGCTCCTCCCCTTGCTTGTGCTCTCCCTCATTCTCTCTCAAATCAATAAAATCTTAAAACACACACACACACACATTCACACAACCGTATTTAAAAAAAAAAAAGGGCTATTCTAGGTGTGGCCCAACAAAGTTTGTCTCAAGCACTTGTCATCAAGGGAAGAATGCCTCAGGAACTTGGGTTCCTCCTGCAAATACGAATGGGGACGGGGCTGTGAAAATGACTGTATATCCATTCCAAGGAAGTATTGATTTATACACTCCTCTAAAATGTCAGCGTTTACAAGAACACATTTTTAAATCTATATTATACATTTAATAAAATCTGTTCTTGAAAAAAATTGTAGTAGCCAATATTGGCAAGGATGCGGAGAACTGGTATTTATATACAATGTTAATGGGGAAAGGGCATGGAACAAATGTTTAGGTTCCTACTATTACACATAAAGATTTTGAAAATCCCAGTATCTGTAGGATGTATTCTGCGAGTGCACAGAGATGGATATAGCAACATTTCTTGCAGTATAATAGTTCCCCTCCCCACTCCCAAAGGTAAACAAACCAACAGCCTGGGCCCGTCTCTAGGTCAATGTCAAAAACAATAATAACAACAAAAAACTCCAACTATGGATATAATTCCACTTATATAAGCTTATGAAAGTACTCAGGTTCACAGAAACAGAAAGAATGGTGGTTGTCAGGGGCTGAGAAGAATGGTAAGATGCTGTTTAGTGGGTAGAGAATTTCAGTTTGGTGAGATTAAAAAATTCTGGAGTCAGATGGTGGTGATAGTCGCATAGCTGTGTGAATGTACCTTAAGCCATTAAACTGTGCACTTAAACATGGTTAAGATGAGGGGCGCCTGCCTGGTGGCTCAGTCAGTTAGGTGTCTCACTCTTCATTTCGGCTCAGGATCTCGGCATCATGGGATAGAGTCTGGTGTCAGGCTCCAGGCTCAGCTTGGAGTCAGCTTGGGATTCTCTCTCCCTCTCCTGCTGCCCCCCGCCCCATGCACACATGCGCTCTCGCTCTCTCTCAAATAAAGTCTTTTTTGGGGGGGACACCTGGGTGGCTCAGTTGTTAAACGTCTACCTGCAGCTCAGGTCATGATCCTGGGGTCCTGGGATCGAGCCCCACATCGGGCTCCCTGCTCAATGAGGAGTCTGCTTCTCCCTCTCCCTTTCCCCCTGCTTGTGTTCCCTCTCTTGCTGTGTATCTTTCTGTCAAATAAATAAAATCTTTAAAATAAAAAAATAAAATAAAATATCTTTTTTTAAAAAAAGGTTAAGGGGCACCTGGGTGGCTCAGTGGGTTAAAGCCTCTGCCTTCAGCTCAGGTCATGATCTCAGGGTCCTGGGATCAAGCCCCACATCGGGCTCTCTGCTCAGCAGGGAGCCTGCTTCCCGCCCCCCCACCCTCTGCCTACTGGTGATCTCTCTCTCTTTGTCAAATAAATAAAATCTTTTTGAAAAACAAAGAAATAAAAGGTTAAGATGGTAAAGTTTATGTTATGTATATTTTACCATGATTTATACGAAGAAATTTAAATGGTTAAAATGGAAATTTTATGTTATGTATTTTTTTACCACAAAAAAAAACCAAACCAAAAAAAAAAAAAAAAACAACCAACCAAAAAAAACACTCCCAAGCAATGAAACAGCCTTACCATGGTGGCATATAATGCAGTCATTTAGAAATGAGTAGGTAGATAAGTACTACCATACAAAGATATCCATATATCGCTAAAGGCAAAAAGAAAATTATAGAACAGCAGCTATAGAATGGCTCTATTTTTAAAATGTAATTAATAATAATAATAATGGGTTAGAAGCTGAAAGCGTATGTACCAAATTGTCAACAGTGTTGGAGTAAGAGAGGTGTTATGAAGGGTTTTCATTTGACATTATAAATTTTTTTTGTGGTACGTGAAATCTGAACAAAAGAGGCTTTTTTAAAAAAGCCTAAGGAGGAGCACCTGGATGGCTCAGTCGGTTAAGCATCTGCCTTTGGCTCAGCTCATGATCCCAGGGTCCTGGGATCGAGCCCCACATCAGGCTCCCTGCTCAGCAGGAAGCCAGCTTCTCCCTCTCCCACTCCCCCTGCTTGTGTTCCCTCTCTCACTGTGCCTCTCTCTGTCAAATAAACAAAATCTTAAAAGCAAAACAAAAAACTAAACTAAATGATTCCTCTTTGCTGCTAGGATAAAGTTTCATGTGCAAGAAATGCCCCTGTCTACCTATCTCATTTCTCTCAAATTCCTTCCTCGCAGCCAAGTGGAATCATTTCTGTGCTGCTTGTAACATGCTTTCCTCTTCACACATATTCCTTCTGTCTGAAACACTCACCACCCCACCCCTTTTATCCACCTAATTCCCCATCACCTTTCAGGTCTTAACTTACACATCCCTTTTCCTACAAAGGCCTTCCTGATGCCCCCGAATCCCAGTTGCAGATGCCGTCCCACGGCAAGCATCCTATACTTACGAATTGCCTGTGTTTCACCCTGTGCTATGGTCCTTGTTGGCCTTTTCCGGTGACAGCAGGAAGGATGACCATGTTGTCCATCTCTCTCTCTCCCGGCTCCTAACTCAGGACCTAATGCACGGTAGGAACTCAACTCAACTGTCGAGCAATCGGACACCACTGATTTGCCAGTCTGGTCTGAGTGAGTCGGTCTCCTTGCCATTCCTTCTATTCTCCTGCAGTGACAAGGACACAGTATACCTGGCCCGGAAAAGGACAGTCTATCTTACCTGTCCATCGGGTACCAGCCAATCTTCCTCTCTCCTGGAATCATGAATATCTTGACCTAGATTCTTTATACCAGAAGGAGAATAAATGTTTGGCTTCATTAATGATCTGGGGAACCAAGGCTCTAAAGCGAGTAAAATCATCCTTCGTGAGACCCCAAACTGAGGCAAAGGGAAGGCTTGAACTCAGGTTTTCCAACAGCACATACAGGCCTCTTACCACTGAACCCTCAGGGCAGAAATTGGGTCTCATGCATCTGGTACCTAGTACAGGAACTGCTGCAGGATTCAAAGCCAACGAGTGTCTGCTGAACGAACGAATGAATAAAGGAAGAAGAAAGTTCTATACATAACCACATACTCAAACACACACATTCACAAAATCCTTTTTTTTTTTTAAAGTGGGCTCCATGCCCAACGTGGAGCCCAATATGGGGCTTGAACTCAGGACCCTAGGATGAGGACCTGAGCTGAGATCAAGACGTCAGACACTTACAACTGAGCCACCCAGGTGCCCCATCACAAAATCTTTTCTATAAATTAGAACACAGAATGCCAAACCCATAAAAGCAGCCATAGAATTTGTAACTTTCCACATTGTTAGGCATCGTGCCCCACCATAAGGACTGAAGTGGACTAGTAGAGCCTAACTGCTAGCAAGGAAGAACTTGCAATCTTGAAACCCTGAGCCAATCTTTCCTGAGCATTTTCTCTATGCCCAGCATTTTGCTGGGGACTGTGGATTCCAAGATGGAGAAGACACTATTCCCATCCCCTGGGCACACCACCTAGTTGGAGAGAAACGTATTGATAAATAGTTATCAGACAGAGTGATGGAGACTCTCTCAAGGCAAACAAGGATGGATAATTCATGAACGAAACACTTGTCACGTTGGTGCCTGGGTGCAGTTCACCAAGGCGGGAGCATATGCTAATGAGAGGGACCAGGCAGCAGAGGATGCTAAAAGAGTGGCCAGGCCACAAAGGACCATGTGTGCCATGCTGGGAAGGTTGGACCAAGACCTGCTTTTTATTTGGAACTTGTGGTCATGTGATCTACAAATTAGAATGCACAGCAATTCGGTGGAATATTAAAATATATCAGCAGTATTATAAATAAAAATCTGATTGACTTCAAGACTAGAAAACCATGACCTAAAATTTGGTCCTTTATATTCTAAAAGCGTTCTTCAAAGGATGGCAAAAAAGACAGACATGCAAATCAGATGTTTTCAATGCCTTGTACCCCTAAGCTGATGGTAACTATTGCCACAATGTGTGGGCCTATCAGACTGTGACTCTACCTAAAGGATCTCAAAATAGCTCTGCTCTGCTCTCGGTGGCAGGCAAGCGTCTGCTCTATTCGGCAGTAGCTCATTCTTTACTATTGTTGCTATGTGACAAACTATTGGCTCTCACCGTTAATCTAAGCCTGCCAGAGAAGGAGGGCGGGCAGAGGGCTTTGGAAGAAGCATCTTTCCTGGAATCTAATGTAACAAATGTGTCCTGAGAATTTCCTAGGTACTTCTGTGGCACCTGGTCCTAAAGATGCAGATATCCAGTTCAGATCATTGAACATTTACTGAATAGCTCCTACACGGAGGCACTGTGCTGGGCTCCAGCAATACAAAATCAAATAAAATTCACATGATTTCTGCCCTCAGTTTCTTACTGTATAATGGTGGAGATAGCATCATAAACAGGAAATTATAATCTAATATACAAGAGGCAATGATAAAGTCTTGGGTGCTCTATGAACACTCAGATGGGGTGCTTTAGATGCGTTCAGGTTTGGACATGGTAATTGCTCATGGGACACCCATATGGACATCTCTCATGGACAGATGGACATATAGGTCTATAGGGAAATCAGACTCAGTCCTTGCCCTAGAGGGTCTTGCTACTGAGTGAAGGAGACAGAAATGTAAATACAGAGGTCAATTACAATACTCAAAATTACAATTTACACAAAGATGATGATACAACAACCTTGGCTTGGAAGTTCTGGTGTCCCTCTAGGAGACAGCCTGGGAGGGGAATCCTGAAGGACTCAGAGTGGCTATCCTGGTAAACCAAACCAAACCAAACCAACAAGCAAACAAAAACAGAAAGTCCTATCTGAAATAATTGAAAAACTTTCCGGCTCTGTAATCCAGACATAGGTAAAGGGAGGCACAGCAAACACCATAAAGCCCAGACCCTAGGCTATGGGCACGGGTGATCTGGTGATGCGGCTTACTGGGGAGCTAAATGTGTGACACCACCTGGTGACAACCAATGTCCTAGGGTGTTGAGGTCGTTCGAGGCATACAAAGTAGCAAACCTACTGTTCCACACACCACCAACCTGGAAAACATCTCCTTCCACCAGACTTCAGGTGCATCCCCATGAGACACAGGTCTTGTGTCTCATATTTGCCTTGTCTTCCTGTCTGCAGCCTCCTTGCAGGTTTAGTCTTTGTACTACCACTTTGACTCCTCTTGGCATAAATCAAAGAACAATTTCGGGATTGTGAGTTCAAGCCCCACATTGGGTGTAGAGATTACTTAAAATAAATCAATAAAGAAAATTTTAAAAAGAACTGGCACTTTGGCAAACAAAGGGTTACATTTTTTTTTTTAAGTTCACAGAGCTCTTGCATGTAGATAAAGAAGAAAAATAGAAAAGAAAGTGGATGGAAAAAACCTCACAAAACAATAAACAGTAGTGGCTAACAAACCTTAAGGTAACTTCCCCAAATTCCCACCTCCTGATGTTCATGCCTCAGTGTAATCCCCTGGCCCTATGTGTGGGTAGAATCTGTGACTTGCTTCTAAACAATAGCAGTGGGAAAGGTGAGAGGATATCCCTCCCAGATCGTGTTGGGTTATATAAGACTGCAACAAGACTTAGTCAATTAGAGAATCAGATCAAGAGATTCTCCTTGCTGGCTTGATGGAGTAAGCAGTCATGTTGAGGAAGCCAAGTCGCAAGAAACTGTGAGTGGGCTCTAGGAATTATAGGCCAATAGCCAGCATCAACAAAGCTGGGGTTCTCAGTCACATCACTACAAGGAAATGAATTCTGCCAACCATCTGAATGAGCTTGGAAGCAGATTCCTCCCCATTCAAGCCTCCAGATGAAATGCAGCCCAGTCAACGCCTTGACTGAAGCCTTGGGAGACCCTGAGCTGAAGACCCAGCTAAGCAATGCCTGGACTCCTGACCTGTATACACTGTGAAATTATAAATGTATTGTTTAAGCTACTAAATTTGTGGTAATGTGTTATTTGGCAATAGAAAAATAATAGCACTGGGACTACTTTTTTAAAGATGCAAATGTGTTTTTAAGTAGGTAATATATTAACATAGTTTAACAGTTTATTTTTTATGTATTTTTATTTTTTTGGTTTAACACTTTAAAATGTGTTTTGGGGGCACCTGGTGGGCTCAGTCAATGGAACATGCAGCTTTTGATCTTGGGGTCGTGAGTTCGAGCCCAGGGTTGGATGTAGAGATTACTTACAGTAAATAAATAAAATGTCTAAAAAAGAAAAGATGTATTTTCCCTCTACTCTTGTCCCCTCGTCACTTAGTGCCCCACCCCAGTGGCAATCTTTGTCACCAGTTTCTTGCATATGCTTCCAGAGCAAAGCAGTACATACTTGAGCAAATAAATTTATATTTCTTTATATTTTTAGCTTTTTTTCCTTTTCATCTAGATGGTATACATATGCCCTTCTGAACTTTTAGATTTTTTATTTTTATTTATTTATTTATTTTTGACATACAGGGCACCTGGGTGGCTCATTTGGCTAAACATCTGACCCTTGATCTCAGCTCAGGTCTTGATCTCAGGGTCGTGAGCCCAAGCCTGGCTCCACACTGGGCATGAAACTTACTAAAAAAATAAAAATAAATTTAAAAAGGAACTATTCTCTAAACTGTGATATACATCATACACAGGAGTGTGTGATACATACACACACACACACACACACACACACACACACACTTTAAAGACAAAGCCAACAGGTGTATAATCATCAGGCAGGCCATGAAATGAAATATAGCCAATCATTAGCAGCTCCGGCCATGACTGTGTGGCCTCTACTATCACATACCAGTTACTTCTCCTAAGCATCACCACGACACTGATTTCAGTCATTACTGTGCCCTTGCCTTTTTAATATAGTTTTCCCTCCTGTGTACGCATCATCAGACACTGTAGAATAATTTTGCCCCATTTTTGACCTTTACATAAAGGAAATCATTCTCTTCTTTTGTGAGGTATTTGTTTAGCTCCACGTTGTTAGGCCATGTTGCTGCACGAAGGTGAGATTTGTTCGTTGTGTTGCTGTAGGGCTTTGCGCCGTCTTAATAAATCACAATTTATTTTTCCATTTTGCTATGGATGGACCTTTGAAGGCTTTTCATTTTTATTCTGGCAGGAACAGTTCTGCTCTGAACCAATGCACATGGGCAAGGCTCTCTCAAGGACTACAGGTCCTAGGACTGGAATTTATGGGATTTAGGGCTTTCGTGGTTCCAGTTTTTCTGAGCAGCTTACCAATTCGCACTCCTGCCAGAAGTGCTCGAGAGTTCCTGTCGTCACAATTCATTGACAACATTTGGTATTGTCGGATTTCTTAATTTTACTTACTTATATGTTTATTTATTTTTAAGATTTTATTTATTTGAGAGAGAGAGAGAAAACATGAGTGGTGGGGAGGGACAGGGGGAGGGGGGGATCAGGGCTCATGTGTGAATGACACATTTAAGGATAGTCAGGGTAACACTTTATAAGAGCGAAAGATTGAAAACAGCTTCAATCCCCAGTGGCTGAGGACTGCTTAAGTAATTTATGATACAAATTTAGAAGGGAACACTAATGCAGGGGTTTTTTTTGAAGATTTTATTTATTATTTGACAGAGAGACACAGTGAGAGAGGGAACACAAGCAGGGGGAGTAGGAGAGGGAAAAGCAGGCTTCCCACTGAGCAGGGAGCCCTATCTGGGGCTTGATCCCAGGAGTCTGGGATCATGCGCTGAGCCAAAGGCAGATGCTTAACCAACTGAGCCACCCAGGCGCCCCACTAATGCAGATTTTTAAAAAAGTTTTATGTAAATTAAAAAGGAATATCTTCCAAGATACCTTGTTTTGTGTTTTTTTTAATAAAGTTTTTATTTATTGGGGCACCTGGGTGGCTTAATGGGTTGAGCCTCTGCCTTCAGCTCAGGTCATGGTCTCAGGGTCCTGGGATTGAGCCCCACACTGGGCTCTCTGCTCAGTGGGGAGCCTGCTTCCCCTTCTCTCTCTGCCTGAATCTCTGCCTACTTGTGATCTCTCTCTCTGTCAAATAAATAAATAAAATCTTTTTTTTTAAAGATTTAAAGAGGAGAGAGGAGCGTGCAAGCAGTGGGAGAGGAAGGCAGAGGGAGAAGCAAGCTCCTTGCCAAGAAAGAAGCTCCACGTGGGACTCGATCCCAAGACCTTGGGATTCCGACCTGAGCCAAAGGCAGATTCTTAACTGACTGAGCCACCCAGGCGCCCCCCAAGATATATTGTTAAGAGAGATAATAGGCAGGTGTCCCATACTATGCATAATATACTATCAAAACCATAGTGAATATGCATATATACTTTTGTTTGCATAAAATATCTTGCAAGGATCCTCAAGAAAATAGGTACAGTGGATGTTTGGGGAATCAGGGTGAAGGGAGACATTTTTTACCATATGTTCCTTTTGGATTTTCTACTAGTTACATGTATTATCTTTTTTTTTTTTAAGACTTATTTATTTATTAGAGAGGGATAATGTGAGAGAGAGCATGAGCAGAGGGGAGGGGGAGAAGTAGGCTCCCCACTGAGAAGGGAGCCCAACATGGGGATTGATCTTAGGACCCTGGGATCACAACCTGAGCTGAAGGCAGAGGCTTAACCCACTGAGCCACCCACGCATCCCTCATGTATTACCTATTAAAAGTAAGTTAGATAATTTAAAAATGTATGGAGTTTCTATTATGGAGCAGACCTGTGTTAATTCCTAGAGATACGGTGGTAAAGAAAATAGAGATCTTGCCTTGTGGGGCTCCCAGTCCCGTGACAGGAGACAGTCATTAAAGCCATCACTGTGGTGACACGTGATGACTGCTAGAAGAGGGGACATTGAGCCAAAGCCATCAGAGTTTTGGACGTTTGCAGGCAGCCTGACATTTGTGTGGGGAGGAGAAAGAAGAGGGAGCCAGCCCGTGGAGGTGGCTGGCAGAGAGCAGAGGCCCCTGCAGAGGAAACAACATTTGTGGAGGGAGAGTAGAGTGCTGTCCATTTGAGGAACTGAAAGAAGTTCAGCTCAGCCGGAAGTTGACACAGGCTGAGTGTGTTTTCAGAGAAAGCCACACTACAACTATGGAGAGAGGATTGAAAGAAGGCAAGAGTGGAGTCAAGGAGACTGGTTAGGAAGCTTCTGTCGTCAGTAGACAATAGAGGACCTGAGGCTGGGTTAGGAGGGAGGCAGTGGGGACAGAAAGGGTGGGACAGAATTAAGAGACATTGAGAATGTAGAATCTACAAACTTAGTGGTTGGATGATGACTGAAGGAGGGAGAGGATCGTTATCATAGTAAAGACTAATATTTGGTAAGTACTTACTCTGCGGTAGTACCTACCCAGCACTTGGAGTGATTCTATGGTTCAGTGACCTGGGGAGGTAGGTACGGCTATGATGAGAGTCTAAAGGTATAAAGTCTGAGAAGGTGCAGGAACTTGCTTGCGAACACATAGGTATTACATGGTAGAGCCAGCATTTGAAGCCATTTACTGGCTGCCACATTCATTCTCTTAACCCGTCTCTTTCTCTCTCTCTCTGTCTCTCTCTCTCTCTGTCTCTCTCTCTCAAGATTTATTTTATTGGGCGCCTGGGCGGCTCAGTTGGTTAAGCGACTGCCTTCGGCTCAGATCATGATCCCGGAGTCCCGGGATCGAGTCCCATATCGGACTCCCGGCTCTGCGGGAGGTCTGCTTCTCCCTCTGACCTTCTCCCCTCTCATTCTCAGTCTCTCTCTCTCTAATAAATAAATAAAAAATCTTTAAAGAAAAAGATTTATTTTATTTATTCTTGAAAAAGAGAGAGAGAGAGAGAAAGCGGGAGGAGGGGCAGAGGGAGAGGGAACGAATCCCAAGCAGACTCCCGGCTGAGTGTGGAGCCTCACACGGGGCTCGATCTCACAACCCTGAGATTATGACCTGAGCCGAAACCAAGAACCGCTGGCTTAACTGACTGAGCCACCTAGGCTCTTAACCCATCTCTCTCTTTTTTTTTAAGATTTTATTTATTTATTTGACAGAGAAAGAGATCACAAGCAGGCAGAGAGGCAGGCAGAGAGAGAAGGGGAAGGAGGCTCCCACGAGCAGAGAGGCCAATGTGGGGCTCAATACCAGGACCCTGAGATCATGACCTGAGCTGAAGGCAGAGGCTTAACCCACTGAGCCACCAATAACCCGTCTCTTAAAGGTAACTCCCAGCGTCTAGGTTTGGGCAACTCAGTGGCGGACAATGCTATTTATTTATTTATTTATAAAGATTTTATTTATTTATTTGACACAGAGAGAGAGATCACAAGTAGGCAGAGAGGCAGGCAGAGAGAGAGGGAAGCAGGCTCCCCGCTGAGTGGAGAGCCCGATATCGGGCTTGATCCTAGGACCCCAGGATCACCACCTGAGCCGAAGGCAGAGGCTTTAACCCACTGAGCTACCCAGGCACCCCGACAATCCTATTTATTGAGAGAAAACACAAGAGAGGGAGAAGATTCAAGGAGGAAAACGGTCATCTAACTCCTCTAGTTTAAGGTCCCTGCAAGACACAGGAGTAGGTAAGTAAAATAGGCAGTTTTATATCTAAAAGTAGAGAGAGTTCTGGACTGGAATTTGGGCCTCATCAGTATACAAATAGTGCCCGAGGTCAAAGGAATGGATGAAACTAGACAATGACAGAGTAAGAACAAAGAGGAGCCAGCAGAGGTATTTTTCAGCAGGGAAGTCACATGATCAGATCTTGTTTATAGGAAGATAAGTCCTCCAGCAGTGTGGAAGATTGGGGAATCTTTGTCACACTCAAGCAAACTCTGCTTGAGTGTGACAAATTTCCCATGTGCTCACATCCCATTGGCCAGAGCACGTGTGGCAAAAACCCAAAGTTAATGGGCCAGGGAAACTGTTAAGAGTTGGAGGA
This sequence comes from Nasua narica, assembly GCA_028533885.1. Classification (NCBI taxonomy): domain Eukaryota; kingdom Metazoa; phylum Chordata; class Mammalia; order Carnivora; family Procyonidae; genus Nasua; species Nasua narica. The sequence continues at coordinate 113,422,008 of CM052807.1, read as the reverse complement.
AATGAATGCTTGTGAACATATAGGATAGTTTCTAACAACTGATTGTTAAGGACAGAAAGGAAAAGTGGATTTGATTTGGAATTTGGTGGGATTTGATGGATGTGCCAAGGATCACCTCAGGTGTTAAATTGAAGGTGGTACCACTCAACAAGGAAAAGGAGAGGGGAAGAGGAAACTTGTAGTAGATGATGCCCAGCATCACATCTGCCTTCTTGGGATCATGGTACCCTGGTTTTGCTTTTAGGGACTCATTCTTTCTTGACTCTCAACCATTATGCTTTGGGTGAGACTTCTACCCCCTTACGAAGGGTGCATGTGACCTCATCCTAAGCCAATGAGAACATACAGTACTCAAACACTGATTCATTCAAGAGGAGGTTCATGACACACACATGGCCGGTCAGAGCCAGTGAGGCTCGATTTTAGGTCTTTAATTTGTGGACTTGAATGAGAAAGGTCAGAGTTCTGGCAGCATGAAGAGCATGGAACATAGGAATCTAGGAATGGAGTTAGCACGCAGAGGAAGCAGAGCAGGGAGGAGGTAGAAGAATGGTTTCAGGTGATATCATCTGAACTTTGACCAATCCATATGTGGAACAACCCCAGGGAAATATTAATTCTAAGCATCAGAAACCTGGAGGAAAAAGCTAGAGAAAGAGTTGTTCATGGAGGTCAGAACAGTCCAAGGAAAAATAATAAAGGACTGAATAAATCAGGGGCTTTGGAAATGGATGGAAACACTGAACGAGACACATATCTGAAGACCATGGAATTTGTTCGCTCACAGCATTTGAGGGGTAATGGAAAGAAAGGTGAAGATGATGACATGCTAGTATAAAGTGAGGAATGTTTGGGGAAATGATGAAAGCATTGAGGTCAAGAGTACAGAAAGTGGGGGCATACTTGAGGGTCAAAGAACAGGTTCCATTTTGGACATGTTAAACTTGGGTGCCTGTTGCAGGTAGAAATACTGACATGGAGCATGATAAATAGGTTAAGAAGAGGGATGGAGGCATGGAAAATGTTAACATGTAGTTAAGAGTTGCAGCTAAAGGGTAAAGGAACTTTCTCAGAGAGCGGTAATAAAAACAGAATGGAAGAGGGTCATGGACCCTGGGGAAGCACACCCATTTAAGGAGCTGGCAGTGAATGTAGAGTGATGAAAACTGGAGAGGCATGGTCATGGAGAAGGGAAGGGTGAAGGGCTGCAGTAGCCAAAGAATTAGGCAGTCCTCAGCAGTAGGGTTTTTATAACACTTCCCTCTCCCATGCACTCTACATCCAAACTGTTGGCAAAGGTGATCAATCCGATTTTAAAAATATGTCTCAGGGGGCCCCTAGGTGGCTCAGTCGTTAAGCGGCTGCCTTCAGCTCAGGTCATGATCCCAGGACCTGGGATAGAGCCCTGCATCGGGCTGCCTGCTCAGTGGGAAGCCTGCTTCACCCTCTCCCACTTCCCCTGCTCGTGTTCCCTCTCTCCCTGTCTCTCTTTTGTGTAAAAAAACACAAAACTTGTCTCAGATTCCTCCACTCGTCTCCATCCCCATTCCCAGCATGTGGTCTAAGCCACTATTTAGCCTACATTACAAGACTTCACTGGTTTCCCTGCTTCTACTCTTGCTCCATTTCAAAGCCATTCTCCACACAAAAGCCAGAGCGAACTTTTAGAAATCTAAACTGAATCATGTCACTCTACAGCTCAAAGCCCTCTGAAGTCCTCCTACTGCTCTTAGAATGAAGCTCATGGGTGACAAGGAACCATTGGAGGCCTGTAGATAAGGGAGTGAAACAATCAGATTTGAGAATTTGGAAAGCATCTTGGAAAGTCACTCTAACAGCTAGGAGGAGGGTAGCGAGAAGAGAACCAGAGGGCACAGTGAGGAAGCTGTTGCATGGTGACAGAAAACGAGAGGGGACGGGTTGGAGGAATATTTTGGCAACTGAATCTATGAGGTCAGTGGTTGACTGATTGGTTAATGGAAGGAGGCAGAGTTGAGGCAGTGATGTAGCAGGCAGCCGGAGGGCAGACACAAACTGGTATAACTTAACATTCAAGGTCACCCTCTCCCTGAGCCTTCAACAATGCTGAGAACATTACTGAGCATCTCTGGTCAGCTCTCTTGCCCCCTCTCCACAGGACGACTGCTAACCTTCTTTTGCTGAACTGTGTGCTCCTCTTGCCTTCCTCTTTCACTCTCAGTAGATGGCCCCACTTCCTACCTCACAAAGCAGAGATAAAGCTTCTGAAGACAATTGGTTCACGTCCCTGCTACCAACTCCCCATACCGGTATGCCTCTGATGCTTATCCCTTCTTCCAGTTTCAGTAGTATGGCAGAATGGAGCCAAGCCTCCCGAGATTAGAGGAGAAATGAGAGAATCAGAGCGCTAATTCAGAATGGGGTCATCCTTCTCTGATAACTTGGATGGGGGCATTTTCACACAAATCAATTTTAGAAGAAAATCTCCAGGAGGAGAGCAAATGCATTGTTGGGACCAAAAGACCAGGAAATCTTTATCATTTCTCAAGGGACAAGGCAAAATCCTATCAACAGGAGGAAATTGTGTTTTTCGTACAACTAGAAGGTATGGAGTTGGGAGAAAAGAAATTCTATGGTGTTAAGGTGAGTTTGCCCTTTGGTAACTGAGGAGCAAAACAGCTAAGCTATTACTATATAGAGCAATCAAACCGAAGAGGAAATGCCTAACACGATACAGCCCTGTGAGAGCCTGGAGCTCCCTCTTGCTCCCAGTCGTCTTGGAAAGCAGTAGATGCCCAAGCAAAAGAAGGCTCCACTGACATCCAGTTGGAATGTGCCAGAAGGGAGATGGTGTGGCACTGCTCTCCTGCCAAGGAGGGATGGGGAGAAAGTGAGAAAGGGTCTCACTTACAGAGGCTCACAGAAGAACCAGAGAAGTGAGAGAGGGGAACGAAGGGGGATCCACAGGCCAGTAAGGGGAGGCTTTTACTCCTCCTGTCTCATTCTCTGGGTCTTTCTCCTGGGTCTGCCTTTAAAATGCTGAGACCCCACAACTCAGTCCCTGGCCCTCTAATACCATTCTCTATCCCCGGGCAGGCTGTAAGTGCCATCTCTACATAGGTTCAGCAAATGTTTGTTGAATGAGTCTGTGAACAAATGCAGGTAAAGATTTCTGGAGCAAGATGAAATTATGGGCTCAGCGGTGTCCCTCCCTAAACTCAGAAAGTCCTTACTCCCTGTATCTCAGAACCTAGCTATATTTGAAGACAACCTCTTCAAAGAGGTGATTAAGTTAAAATGAGACTGTAGGGTGGGGCCCTAATCTCCTATGACTGGTGTCCTAATAAGAGAAACAGATCCCAGGGATTCGGGTACACGGAAAAAAAGCCCTGTGAGGACACAGAGAAAGCCAATGTGATACTCTGAAATAAGAAATATGTATTTGGGGGGGGGGGCGCTTGGGTGGCTCAGTGGGTTAAGCCTCTGCCTTTGGCTTAGGTCATGATCTCAGGGTCCTGGGATCAAGCCCTGCATCGGGCTCTCTGCTCAGCAGGGAGCCTGCTTCCCCCCCCCCCACCTGCCTCTCTGCCCACTTGTGACCTCTCTCTCGCTGTCAAAAAGATAAATAAAATCTTAAAAAAAAAAAGAAGAAGAAATATGTATTTGGTCTTTGTTCCCAGTTCCTGGTATAGAGCTCCTAAAATCCTTGGAATTTCCTGAGTGATGAGGTGAGAGGGCTGTCTTTTGTTATTCATAATTAGCCCCTTTCGACCACATCTGAGTTTATGCAAATGAGGTGACTCTTGGTGCACCCCAACCCCCTAGATAGCCTTGGGACCCTCCCCTGCCAAAGGATCCAACCCTGTGATTGGACAGTTGGAACTTTCAGATCCACCTGATCCCCCACCCCTGGGGAGGAGAGAAGGGTTGGAGATCGAGTTAATCTCAATGGTCCAATAACTTAATCAATCATGCCTCCGTGATGGAATTTCCATAAAAATGTTAAACTATGGGGCTTGTAGAGCTTCTGCATTGGTGAACCAGTCAAGGTGCTGGGAGGGTAGTACACTCGGAGAGGGCATAGAAGCTTCCAGCTAGTCCTCACGTATCTGCCCTAGGCACCTCTCCCATATGCCTGTCCGAGTCACATCCTTTGTAACAAACACATAATGGGAAGTATAGTGGCATTCCTAAGTGAGCCATTCTAGCAATTTATCGAATCTGAGGAGGGGGGTCGTGGGAACCCCCAATTTATAGCCTCCGTCAAAAAGTACAGGGGCCCTGGGAATTGTGATTGGCTTCTGAAGTAGGGGGCACCCTCTCTCATGGGACCCAGCCCTTAATCTATGGTGTTTGATGCTAACTCCGGGTGGTTAGTGTCAGAACTGAATTGAATTGTTGGACGCCCGGTGAGTGTCCAGAGAGCTGGAGAACTGGGTTTTGGTGTAGAAAAACAACAACGACATACAAGTGATGTTATGAAAATTGTTCAGAGCGGCCCCCTGTAAAACCTGCCGACACCTTGATCTTGGACTTCTAGCCTCCACAACTGTGAGAAAATAAATTTCTGTTGTTGAAGCCACTCAGCCTATGGTATCCTGTTATAGCAACCCTGACGAATGAACACAGATGAGGAAGCCCTGGGACAGGGGGACCTGTGGAAGGACCACGAGCTGATGGCAGCAAGCATTATGTTACAAAAGATGTGACTCAGGCAGGGGTCTCAACCTGAGAGTGGGGTCTGGGCTGGATAAAGAGATTGCTGGGCAAAGTGTGATATCAGTCTATTGTCTCTGTCTCCTATGGAGACCATGGAAAGTGAGAAGAAAGTCATCACCTTTTATATTCAGTCTGGGAGGATGCTGTTGGTTGACTTCCCAGTATTCAGGTCCCCCTTCCTCCTTCCAATGATAAACTTGGTTTTGTTTGGGTCTTTGCACCTCCCCAGGCAGCCCATGAGAATCTTGGGACTCTGACTCCATTCCCTGCTCCAGCATTGGATCCTCTTTCGTTTGAGACAGCATGGGAAATTCATTTTTCTAGTGAGTGATTAGTTCGAGAATTTGCTTAAACTAATCATCTCAAACCATTCCTCTGGTCACTGTCATGTTCTAGGGGTTGGCAGAGACTGTAGATAGCTTCCAATATTCTTTCTTTCTGTAGAACTCTCAATTTTGAACCAGGCATTGGCCACCCTCCTCCTAAAGACTGTATTTCCAGCACCACTTGCAACTAAGTGTGGTCATGGAGTAAGTTTTGACCAATCAGCTGTAGATATGATTGGTGAAGGCCAATTTTGAGAAGTATCCTTAAAGAGGGATGTTGTAATCGTCCATTGCTGCATAAAAAAAAATGCCCCAAAGCTAAGTGGCTGAAAACAACAGACATCAGTTTCTTTAAGTTTCTGTAGGTTAGGAATCCAGCAGTGACTTAGCTGGGTGGTTCTTTTGGGCGAGGCTGCAATCAAGGTTTCAGCGGGGGCTGCCATCACCTAAAGGCTCCACGAGGAGGGTTTGCTTCGGAGCTCACTGGTGTGGCTTTTGAGCCGGTCTCAAAGGAAGGATCCAGTTCCAAATTTACTAACATGGGGCTCTGTGCAGGAATGCCTCATGACATAGCAGCTGGATTTCCCCAAAGTGGGCCATCAAGAGATAGTAAAAGAAAACACCCAAGACAGAACCACCATCTTTTTATGAACTAATCTTGGAAGTAATATCCTACTACTTCTCCTGTAGTCTATTCCTTACAAGCAAATAAATAAGTCTAGCCCATGTTTAGGGAGAGAGGATTACACAAAGATGTGCATACTGGGAGGCAGGGAAAACTGGGCACCATTATAGAGGTTGCCCCCCCCCCCCCCCAGTGGGAAGTGTGCTCACTTCTTTGCCTTTTTCTTCTGCCTGCTGAATAGAAAAGAAGAACTAGCGGCTGAAATTCAAGCAGCCATCTTGTACCATGAGATGACCTTGGGAATGCAGGGTGTGAATAGCACAGCAAAAGGATAGAAGGTGCCAGGGTCCCTGACATTGTGGAGAGCCATTCCCTCCGTGGGCTGTGTCTCTCAGCTTTTATTTATCTTGTTTAAGCCATTGTTATTTTGTACTTTCATTTCTGACAGTCAAACTAACCCTAAGTGATCTAGGTCTTCCAGTGTGGCCTGGAAACTACCGCGGTTGGCAAAAGAGCTGGTTTCTTATCATTTTTATGCTTTAGATATGAGAATTACAAGGATTTGCTCTCTTTCTCTCTCTCTTTTTTATTTTTTAAAAGATTTTATTTGCTTACTTGAGAGAGAGAGAGAGCGCGTGCGCACACACAGGTGGGGGGAGGGGCAGAGAAAGAAGGAGAAAGCAGACTCCTTGCAAAGCCAACACAGGGCTCAATTCCAGGACTCTGAGATCAAGACCTGAGCCAAAATCAGACCCTTAACTGACAGCCACCCGGACGCTCCACTCTCTCTTTTTTTAAAAGTATGGTTGATATATACAATGTTACATTAGTTTCAGGTGTACAACATAGTCTCTATGTTATACTACACTCACCACAAGAGTAGCAACCATCTGTCACCACGCAACACTATTACAATATCATTGACCATATTCCTTATGCTGTACCTTTCATCTCTGTGACTTATTTGTTCCATAACTGGAAGCCTGTGCCTCCCACTCCCTTGCCCCCATTTTGCCTACCTCCTCACTCTCCTCGCCTCTGCCAACCACCAGATTGTTCTCTGTATTTATGGGTCTATTTCTGCTTTTTGTGTGTTAGTGCATTTGTTTCGTTTTTTAGATTCCACAAACACGGACTTGCTCCTGATATATGTTCACTGAAATCACTTTCAGTCTCTTGCCTTCTTTAAATTCAGCCACAAACTGTCCTGAATTCCCTTGCCCCTGACTCATCCTCTCTCCCCTTTTAGTTATTTCTCCATTCATATGTAGAGACTTGAACCTAAGTACAGAATGTGAAGAAGAAACTGGCATAGAGGAAGAAATTAAAAATCCAGGAGGAGTCAGGAATAATTAGTGGAACAATGCCCCAGAGCAGGGAGCAGCAAACTAGAGGCCAACTGCCGGTTTTTGTAAATCAAAATTTATTGGAACCTAACCCCACCCATTCATTTACTGATTATCTAGGGTGGTTTTCTAGCTACAAAGGAAGGCCATCAGAACCTGAAATATTTGTTATCTTGCCCTTTATAGAAAAGTTTGCTGACTCCTGCCCTAGAGGAGGCAGGAGGTGGGGATCTGGGTGCTTGGGGGTCAAAGATGCTGGAGAGGTAGTAAATAAATAGTGGGGCCCGTCGCCTGTAGGAAAAGTAGCATGATTAAGGCGAGGCTGAGAAGAAGGAGGAAGAGTCAAGAAGCACGGGGAGGCTCCATTCTTCTGAAAGGCAGGGGCTTGTAGGGGGTGGAGGTGTATGAGAGGGGTGGGGCACAGAGGCAACTAGATGGCGATGTCAGGGACTGAGGTTTCTGAGGTGCTGAGACGGCCGTGACTGGGAGTTTCGTCTGGATCCCGTGTCAGTCACAAGTACTATCAGCTCTCTGTCCAGTTGCCTTCCCCTAGCTGGCCCTGCCTGGGGCCCAGATGCCCAAGTTCTCTGTGAGTGGGACAGAGGGCCAGGCGGTGCTTTGAGGAGACTGAGAAATTGTGGTGAGGAGCTAGCAGGGAAAGGCTGCAGAGCTAGAGGCACAGGAGGTGAGGAACCGTGAGCCTCTGCTTTTGCAGCCGTAGGGACAAGGCCAGGTTCGCCGGGTGCCAGTGAAACCAAGCCGCTGCAGGGAGGGGGCTCTGAGTGTTGATGCCGAGGGGCTTTTTTTTGCCATGAAAGTGGGAACAAAAGGCCAAGGAGAAAAGGCAAGGAGGAGGTGTGAAGGGTGAGGAAACTCAAAATAGTTTAGAGTTGAACAAAGCAAAGAAAGCCAGACACTGGGTTGGATTTCCACACTTACTCTAAGATCAGTAACATTTAGAGCGTTAAAACAATCATGGACTAGCTACTAAGAGTATTTGGAAAAATTAGGAGTAGAAAACCTTAAAACAAATAAAGCAAGAATTTCTTTCTGTCTCCAGTAGAAGTCCAGACGTAGGTGGCCTAGGACTCGTATTAGGGACGCCAGCCGGCACGAGGGGCCCAGCCTCCTTCCACCTTCTTGCTCTGCCTTGTGCATTTTCCTTTCCCAAGTTATCTCTTCTCCAAGAACTAAATGCCATCACATTTCCACTTTAGCCTGGAAAAGGAGGAAATGGGAGAAGGAGGCATTCCCCTCCCTGTTAAGAGCTCTCCCCAGAAGCTGCACCTGCCATTACGTATCCTCTTGGCCACAATGTAGTTTACATGGCTACACCTTGCCGCAAGGCAACCTTGGAAATATGGCCTTCATTCTCAGTGGTCGTGTGCACGCCTAAATTTTACAGAAAGTGGAAAACATAAATTGGGAAACCAATACTTTTGTCTTCCATGTCCCATCCTTTTGTCTATGCATATGAAAGATGACTGTACATTTCAATTTGCACAGGATAGTCATGATTTACACTGTTCTCCCACATAATTATTGACAGCATTCCTTTTCACTCAAAATTGAAAAAAAAAGGAGAAAAATTGGTGGTTCCTCAAAAAGTTAAACATAGAGGGGCTCCTGGGTAGCTCAGTGGGTTAAAGCCTCTGCCTTCTGCTCAGGTCATGGTCTCAGGGTCCTGGGATCGAGCCCTGCATCAGGCTCTCTACTCAGCGAGGAGCCTGCTTCCCCCCTCTCTCTGCCTGTCTCTCGGCCTACTTATGATCTCTCTCTCTGTCAAATAAATAAATAAAATCTTAAAAAAAAAAATCTAAACATAGAAACATATGGTCCAGCAATTCTACTCCTAGGTATATACCCAAAAGAATTGAAAGAAAGGACACAGATTACTTTTACACCCATATTCATAGCAGCATTAGTCATAATAGCCAAAAGAGGGAAACGACCAATTGCCCATTACCAAATTGATGGATAAACAAAATGTGGAATATATGTGCAATGGAATATTATTCAGCCATAAAAAAGAATGAAGTACTAATTCATGCTACAACATGGATGAACCTTGAAAACATTAGGCTTCGGGAAAGAAGCCAGACACAAAGGACAGATACTGTATGGTTCTGCTTATATTCTAGGAATATTTTGCCATGAAAGTGGGAGCAAAGGCCAAGGAGAAAAGGCAAGGAGAATGTGTGAAGGGTGAGGAAACTCAAAATAGTTTCTCTTTATTGCCTATTATAGGAATAGGCAAATTCACAGAAACAGGAAGTGGTTATGAAGGGCTGGGGGGAGGGAAAAAGGGGGAGTTATTATTTAATGGGTATGGAGTTTCTATTTGGGATGATGAAAAATTCTGGAAATGGCTACAAGAGTGCAATAATGTGAATGTACTTAATGCCACTAAACACTTAAAAAGGGTTAAAATGGTGAATTTTATGATATGTATATTTTACCATAATAAAAGAAAAAGGAAAAAACCAAAGCTTGAGGTATTTACAAAGAGGAAAAAAGAAGGCATAAATGTTCATACAAATACTGACTTTTCAGAGCAGCTTTACTGTGGAAACTGGAAACAAGCCAAATGTACACCAGCAGGTGATTGGATAAGCAAACTGTGGCATAGCCACACAGTAAAACACTACTCAGCTGGAGTACGACTCAGCCATCAAAAAAATATGAATCTTGCCATTTGCAACAACGTGGATGGAAGTAGAGGGTATTATGCTAAGTGAAATTAGTCAATCAGAGGAAGACAATCATCATATTATCTCACTGATATGTGGAATTTAAGAAACAAAACAGGGGATCATAGAGGAAGAGAGGAAAAAATAAAACAAGACGAAACCAGAGAGGGAAATAAGCCACAACAGACTCTTAATCACAGGAAACAAACTGAGGGTTGCTGGAAGGGATGGGGGGTAGGGTGATGGGGTAACTGGGGGATGGGCATTGAGGAGGGCACGTGATGTAATGAGCACTGGGTATTCTACAAGACTGATGAACCACTGTCTTCTACCTCTGAAACCAATAATACATTATACGTTAATTAATTGAATTTAAATGAAAAAATGTAAGGAAAAAACACTACTCAGTAATATAAAGGAATAAACTACGAAGACATACAACATAAATGAATCTCAATTATGCTTCATGAAAGAAGCCAAACAAAGAGTATATAGTGTTTATATATAGATTTATATAAAATTTATGCAACATTCTAGACAATGCAGGCTAATGAATAGTGACAGAGGTAGATCGACTAATTGCCTGGAGAGGGGGATACAGGTAGAGACAGGAGAGAAATTTACCAAGGGACACAAGGAGTTTTGGAATGAGGGACAGATATGTTCCTTATTTTGATTGTGTTGACAGTTTCATAGGTATATACAAACGTCAAAACTTTTCAATTTGTATATTTTAAATAGGTGCAATTTTTTTGTTTGCCGAGTATACCTTAATAACGCTATTAAAATAAATATGCGTGCATGCTCACGGTAACATATGAACAGATAATATAAACAAGTGTTCTAGTTTGGGCGGTACGTCACATAACCATCCGCCAGATCTGGATGTAGGTGTAACCTACAAACTAAAAGACGAACTCTTTTTTAAATATATGCTAGTAGCGTAGGAACAAGATAATAATAATAAAAAAATGACCATTCTGAAATTAAAGGCTATGAAACACACAGCAGATTGTGGTCTACTGCAATCGATAATGTCTTCTGAGTGGGAACGAAGACTCCCTTCTCTGGCAGTGAAATTAGTTCCTGTGTGTACCTATCTGACAGCCGCTTCTCCCTCTGGTGTCCCCCAGGGATACCAGAGAGGTGGACATTGGCGAGATGGTCTAGAGGGGACGCACAATTCTCGGTGTCTACTTCTGGCTGGTGCAAGTTTTGGAGCCCGGGAATGGCTTCAAGGGTTGAGTAGTCATAGATGTTTGCAGGCCAAGCTAGTGGTTTCTTTGGTGATATAATTCTTTCAAGCACTTAAATGGCTTTCAGGCTATTTGCTTCAAGTGCAAATGACCACAGCCAACGATCTCATCTAGATAAAACTTTTAAGCCTGGGTACTTTGGTTTTTTACAAATGAGCCTCTGTGTTGAGCCTAATGGCAGCCATCTTCACTCCCTCCAAAATAGGGTGGGAGAGCAGCCTCCTTTAATCCTGTTTTTGCCTTCGGGTCATGGCCTCTGGGAGAAAGTTAGTCTAATCTCCCGCTACTGCTCCCTCGCTACTCCCTATAGCTGCTCAGGTTTGAAATACCAAAACAGATGGCTTCTTTCAGTTGTGAAAGTTGTCTCCACGCTCTGGAACTCTTGGACAACTTGGATTGCGAACCACTGGTGGAGTATCTTCCTTTCTATCTCTGCCAAAAACTGGGGAGCTTTAGCCTGTGCCCTCCTCCAATAGGTCTCTAAAAAGCAGCAAATAACACCCAAAACACAGGGAGACTGAATTTTCCCAACTAGTCCTCCAATATTCCTGCCTTGTTTTGAACGTGCCTTCCAAGGGCTGCTGGAACTTGAGACCCATGAGTGTGTTGTGAAGTCAAGTGGGTCACAGCCAACTTTTCGTTTTAAGGAGCTAGAATAGAATAGAAAATGTTAGATGCACGGGGCCCGGGGCAGGAATAGAGGCTCAGCTACACTAAATTCCCTGCTTAGGCTGCTTCTAGCTCTCTGGCCCATGCGCTTTTGATAATGGGTGGCCTCTGCCCTCAAGCACCAAGACATCATCTGCAGTCCAGGCAGAAGTTTGGGGAGAGATGAAGGAGGAGGCAAAGGGGACACCCACGGTCTCTTACTTCCTGTAACGAGAAGCCGCCAGACAGCACCTCTACTTAATATCCCACCCCTAAGAGCTCAGACACAGGGCTGCGGCTAATACAAGGAGGGGGAGAGATGGATGTGATTTTTATCCTGGGTAACGTGTCCATCTAAAAGTTATATTAAATGGAAAAAATGAAAGAGGATGTTAATTATAAGGCAACTGATAAGATGTATGAATATATGTAGATTTTTAAAAAATGCATATTAATTTCAAGGCATCTTGGTTGCTAATCAATGATTTCTTTCAAAACTCCCAGATCTACTATCACCTAGGAAGAAGTAGAAACTGTGTTCTTGGTCTGCCTTGGACCCATGCCAACCAACAGTGTCTCCAGACTCCCAGCTCTTCAACCACTAGAAACAATGCTTAAACTTAAAAGTGGCGTCAAGATTCCCAGGTGCAAATCTAGACTACACCCCATACAAGCCATATGACTTTTGGCAAGTTATTTTAACTCAGTCTCTGTTTCCTGGGCGCTAAAATGATGGAGACCAATAGTTCCATAGCAGAGCATTTTTATGGGGATGAGATACGAATTTGCACGTAAGGAAGTGGAGAGCCAGGCACGTGGTTAGCTCTTAATAAACGATAATTCTAGTTCGTTATTCAGTATCATCTTGCTACCCCCAGGCTAAACTTCCCCACATGTGAGAATCTTCTAGGTGTCTGTGGTGTTAGCCCCATTTTCCATCCCATGGTCCCTTACTTATTTTGTAATAACATTGTTTCCAATTAAAAACTAGTACAACCTAACAATTTCACCTCTAGGAATCTATTTTAGAGACTCCTATGAACACAAAGATGCACCCTGTGTGCTGCCATTGTTTGTAATAGTAACAAATTGGAAAACAACCGTCAGTAAGAGAGTATTAAAAAATCAAGGAACAGCCAGACTCTGGAATCTCATGAAGTCATTTAAAAGACCTAGACTGACTTTTTAGACCACTCTCTCCTTGTCCCCTTCTCCAGCCTCCCCCAGGAGTCTCAAACATGCCACTCTCTGTTCCGATTGTAGGCTCCAGCATGAGCCCTCCCCTCACCTTGGCATGTTCTGTCCCTGAAAGATTTCATTTAGGTAGGTCTTCCCCGAACCCCTCTCCCAATATAAAGGAGCCCCTCTGCCAATCTCTAGCACGCCACCCTGTTTTACTTCTCAATATAACACATTCCTTAGAGGACGGATGGAAGAGTCAGAGTCAGAACACCGTGTGAGGAAGGAAGCAGGGGGAAGCAGAGCCCTAAAGAGAACCGACTACTCCGCTAGTATTGAGGATGGAGGAAAGAGCAATAAACAGCTTCTAGAAACTGGAAGAGGAAACGAATATATTCCTGGAGCATCTAGGAGGAACCAGAACTGCTACACCTTGATTTTAGCTCTTTGGACTCATTTTAGATTTTCTTTTCTTTTTCTTTCTTTTCTTCTTTAAAGATTTTATTTATTTATTTGACAGAGAGAGAGAGATCCCAAGTGGGCAGAGAGAGGCGGAAGCAGGCTCCCTGCCGAGCAGAGAGCCCAATGTGGGATCGATCCCAGGACCCTGAGATCACCACCCAAGTCGAAGGCAGAGGCTTTAACCCACTCACTGAGCCATCCAGTGGCTCAGCCCACATTTTGGATTTTCAATCTCCAGAAATGTAAAAGAATAAATACATGTTATTTTAAGCCACTAAGTTTGGGGCCCCCGGGTGGTTCAGGTGGTTAAGTGTCTGCCTTCAGCTCAGGTCATAATCCTGGGGTCCTGGATCCAGCCCCGCATCAGGCTCCCTGCTCAGCAGGAAGCCTGCTTATCCCTCTCCCACTCCCTCTGCTTGCGTTCCCTTTCTTGCTGTGTCTCTCTCTGTCAAATAAATAAATAAATAAATCCTTAAAAAAAAAAAAAAACAAACCATGAAGTTTGTGGTAATTTTTTACAGTAGCAATAGGAAACTCATACACCAGTCTTCCCCAAACCCTTCCACGAAATGGAAGAGGAAGGAACACTACCTAATCACTGTATGAGGCCAGTACTACTGATACCAAAACCAAACAAGGGCATCACAAGAAAAGAAAAATATAGAGTAATACCATTAATGAACTCAGAGGCAAAAAAATCCCTGAACAAAAAACTGGAAACTGAATCCAACAACATATAAAAAGGGTTATACATCATGATCAAGTGGGATCTATCCCTGGAGTACAAGGCTGGTTTAATGTCTACTGCAGAAGAGAGTTAACACATTGAACTTGAGATTTCTCTCCTTAGAAGCGCCTGCTTGTGAGGTTGGGCCTTAGCTGGCATCTGGGAACATGGATTTCAGGACTGGTAAGAGTAGTTCACTGTGACTACACTCTTTGTACAAACAGTGGGGCATATGCTACATACCTGCTTTCCTTCTGGAGTCGGAATTTTGGCACATGCTAAGCGGAAGGTGCCCACATGAGCAGCTCCAATTAAAAATCTTGGGCATTGAAATCATCGAACGAACTTCCCTGGCAGACATTTCACTCATACTGTCACGACTTGTTGGAGGAACTAGGCGTTTCCTACGTTGACTCTATTGGGAGAGTACTCTGGAAGCCTGTGCCTGATCTCCTCTGGACTTTGCCCTATGTGCTGTTTCCCTTTGCTGATTTTGCTCTGTATCCTTTCCCTATAATAAAACTTAGCTGTGACTATGAGTATATGCTGAGTCCTGAGTCCTCCTTGTGATTCATCAATCCTGAAGGTGGTCTTGGGGACCTTAACACACATTCAAGATCAATTAATGTAATAGGGCACATTAATAGAATAAAAGGCCCAAAACCCCACATATGATTATCTCAGTAGATTCAGAAAAAAAGCATTTGATAAAACCCAAAACTCTTTCATGACAAAAATACTCAATAAACTAAGAATAGAAGGGAACTTCCACACCCTGAATAAGGGAATCTATGAAAAACCCCTAGCTCACATCAAACTCAATCGTGAAAGACCGAATGACGTTCCCCTGAGATGAAGAAGACAAAGATGTCCAATGTCACCACTTCTCTTTAAGACTGTTTTGGAGGTTCTAGCTAGGGAATCAGGCAAGAAAAAGAAACAAAATGTATCCAGATTAGAATGAAATAAGCACAACTATCTCTTTTTACATATGAGATAATCTTGTACATAGAAAATCCTAAGGAACCCATGAAAAAACTACTAGAAATAATAAACGAGTTTAACAAGGTTGCAGGGTACAAGATCAATATATGAAAATCAATTGTATTTCCATATGCCAGGAAGGAACATTCCAAAAATGAAATTAAGAAAATAATCTAGGGTACCTGGGTGGCTCAGTTGGTTAAGCGTCTGCCTTCGGCTCAGGTCATGAGTCTGGAGTCCCAAAAGGGAGCCCCATGTTGGGCTCCCCGCTCAGTGGGGTGTCAGCTTCTCCCTCTTCTGCTGCCCCTCCCCCTGCTTGTGTCTGTCTGCATGTCTCTCTATCAAATAAATAAATAAAATCTTTTTTTAATTAAAAAAATTTTTTAATAAATAAAATCTTAAAAAAAAAAAAGAAATGGTGCTAGGACAATGGATATGCACATGTAAAATATTGAAGTTGGACCCTTACCTCATACTGTACAGAACAATTAATGGGTCATAAGCCTAAATGTAAGTATAGTAAGTATAGTACATTTAATTATAGTAATTTAATGTAAAACAGTTGGGTGGTTCTTTGAGAAATTAAACATAAGAGTTGCTGGGGCACATGGCTGGCTGTCGGTAGAGTGTGTCACTCTTGATCTCGGGATTGTGAGTTCGA
Organism: Nasua narica; assembly: GCA_028533885.1. Classification (NCBI taxonomy): domain Eukaryota; kingdom Metazoa; phylum Chordata; class Mammalia; order Carnivora; family Procyonidae; genus Nasua; species Nasua narica. Next base: position 113,406,406 of record CM052807.1, on the reverse strand, counting down.
GCCCCATATTGGGTATAGAGATAACTTTAAAAAACAAAAATAAAGGGGCCCCTGGGTGGCGCAGTTGGTTGAGCGACTGCCTTCGGCTCAGGTCACGATCCCGGAGTCCCGGGATTGAGTCCCACATCGGGCTTCCAGCTCCATGGGGAGTCCGCTTCTCACTCTGACCTGCTCTCTCTCTCTCTCTCTCTCTCTCTCTCTTTCCTAAGGGATAAATAAATAAAATCTTTAAAAAAACAAAAACAAAAATAAAATAAAATAAAATATACCCCCAAATTAGAAAAATAAATATATGTATTAAATATATATATATATTTAATATATATATATTAAAAAGGAAAAACCCATTGAACTTGGCACATGACCCAGCAATTCCACTTCTAGGTAAATATTCAAGAGAAATGAAAATATCGGTCCTCACAAAAATTTATACATGAATATTCTTAGCAGCATCGCTCATAATAGCTAAAAAGTGGAAACGACACGAATGTCCATCAACAGATGAATGGATAGGAGTGCCTGGGTGGCTGAGTGGGTTAAGCGTCAACTCTTGCTTTCAGCTCAAGTCATGATCTTGGGGTCGTGAGTCTGAGCCCCTTGTTGGGCTCAGTGCTGGGCATGGAGCCTAGCTAAGATTTCTCTATCTCCCTCTGACCTCACTGCCCCCTAAAAAAAAATACAGATGAATGGATAAACAAAATGTGGCATACCCGCACAGTGGGATAGTAACTGGTTATTAAAAGGAATGAGGAGAAATGAGTGGTGAGTGATGGAGCTGCGGGCGGGGGTGGAGTGATCTTTCACTGGAAAGATGCGTAGAGGGGTAAGAGAATTCAGGATGGAGTCCTGAGCCCCTTCCTCATCGGAGGAAGGGGAGGGAGGGGGATTCAGGAAACGAGGCTAAATAGGAACAGCCACTGGGGTAGAAGAAACCATGTGGTGTGGGCCAGCTTAGGCCAAGAGAGGAGAGTGTTTTGGGCAAGGGAGATCAAGTTTGTCAAAGGCAGCGGAATGGGCCGGAAGGTACAGGCAGACTGCCCTGCACTTTTGGCCAAAAAGTCGGCAGGGCGCTCTAATGAAGCTTCCCTGAAGCAGCGTGGAGGTGTAGTTAGGTTGAAGGAGTGGGAAAAACGGGGTCCAGCACATCCGGGACGATCTCAGCTCTGCCACTCATTCAGTGCCTCTGTGACGTTACGAGAGGCCCTGAGCCTGCTTCCTCCACTCCCAAGTGCAGATAGCACGGCTGGCCTTTTAGGTGGAGGAGAAGATTGAACACTGGCCTGTGCGAACTGCCTGACGGTGGTGGGCACTTGGGTTGTCAGAAGCTCTGGTTTAGGGGCGCCTGGGTGGCTCAGTTGGTTAAGTGTCTGCCTTCGGCTCAGGTCATGATCCCCGGGTCCTGGGATCAAGCCCCTCGTCAGGCCCCCTACTTGGCAGAGAGCCTGCTTCTCCCTCTCCCTCTGCCTGCCTCTTTGCCTACTTGTGCACTCTCTCTCTCTCTCTCTCTCTCTCTGCATCAAATAAATAAATAAAATCTTTAAAAAAAAAAAGAAGCTCTGGTTCAGTCTAGAGAGCACGCAAGTTTCGATCTCAGGATCATGAGTTCAAGCCCCACGTGGAGCACTGAGTTTACTTAAAAAAATCAATAACTAAAATGCTGAAAAATAGTAATAAAGTAACATTAAAAAAGAGAAAGAGAGAGAAAAGCTCAAGGTCCAGAGACAGACAACCAGCTGTGTGAGCTCAATCAGTTTCCTTAACCTCTCTGAACCTTGGTTTCCTGAAGGGGAATATTAGTAAAATCAACCTCACTGGCTTGTTGCGAGTAAGATCAGAACATGCAAGGAAAGCGTCCGGCGTGGGGCCTGGACACAGTCGGAGCTCTTGGAAGAGCTGGGTGTCCCCTTTGGTTCTCAGCCCTTGCCCTGATGTATGCCCGTGCTCGGTGACAATCGGGGCCTCTCCGGCAATGGGGAACGAACCAGCGAACCGCAAACCAGGTTCCCGCAGGGCTGGGCCAGACTCCTAAGCATCCGCTCAGGTCAGCCAGTCCCAAATCAACGGGCCACCAGGAGGGTTTAGGCCCAGAGCAGAGCTTTGGGCCTCAGCTGTAGCGGGGTGAGTGTGGTTGGGGGTGGGGGGCCTGCAGCCTTCCCTTAGCTTGTCCTGGCTCCCAGCCTGGCAACACGATCACCCCCTTGACCCCGAGAGGGAACAACTGCACTGGGGCCATCCCGGGACTGGTATCCCGCACAGAAGTCCCGCTTAACCTTGAGCAGCTGCCCCGGCCACCCCAACAGCTGGGCCCCGCTGGCCATAAATCACTGATGACACCAGAGGGCCGCTCCTGGCAGTGGGGGTGGGTGGGGGAGCAGGCGGGGACTCAGAAGCACACCCCCTAGTCCCCAAATCCCATCCATTCCCTTCAAGCCCAGCGTGGCGGCTTTGTGTCCTCCCAGGCAAACTTTTCTTAAATATCCATTGGCCTTAGACACTATGCAAGTGAAGCGATGTGGGCTACAGGGAGAGGCTACAACGTGGAAGCCAGGATGGAAACTGGGGAGTCTGACTTGAAAGTCACTCAAAAGCTGGAGTGCACGAGAAGCCAGCGAAACCCCAGGTTCCAGCGAACACGGGGCCAGGGAGCCACAGCCCAGGGACCAGGACACACGCCCCGGGCTATGTGAGTGCAGACACCAGAAGACAGCCTGGATTTTTCCCTTATCTGATGAGAGTGAATTCCAGGCAGTTCATCCACGTGTTTACTTTGCTCCCGTGTGATTTGTCTAGAAACATCTGAAATGGCATTTTTCCTTTAACATCGTAATGGGCAGCAGAAAGGAAAACAATATTAATGGCTACTTACCATGAGGTTCGAAATGGCAAAGAATTGGCAGGGGGTAGAAGCAAACCGGGGTGTTGACTAGATTCTGGCAAACCTCGCAGGGATTTACATCTCGAAAAGACTGGAAAGTAAAGTGCAAACCGTCGTTGTGGGGTGCTGGAGTGACTTGCTTGTAACTGTCCTTGGCCAAACTAACCTATGGGGTCAGGACAGTGGTGGCCCCGGGGCGTGGTGGTGGACTAAGAGGGGGCTGTAGGGTACTAGTGATGGCCTCCCATCCGCCAGCGTGCTGGTTCTTAGACGGGCGTGTTCATTTTATTCGTCAAGCTGCACACTTACGGTGTGTGCACTTTTACTTCAATAAAACGTTCACTTTAACAAATGTTTGAGCATGATATCGTCTCTTCTGTAAACTATAAAATATTTCCAAAGGCACTCACGGGGTGAAAGGCACTCTAAGGATTACCTAATCCAACTCCACTGATGAGAAAGCAGGCTCACAAAGAAATCGATCACTTATGGCCCACTGAGGTAGAGGCAGGATCAGAACTGAGACCTCAAGACCCTTCTGTTTCTAGCCCACCGATCCAGGTGACCTCTGCAAGTCTGAATTAAGAAACCCTGTAGGAAAAAAAAAAAAAGGAGAAGAAAGCTTGTAGAGCTATGAGGTTTTTTGTTGTTGTTGTTGTTTTTTAAGATTTTATTTATTTATGACAGATAGAGATAGCAAGAGAGGGAACACAAGCATGGGGGAGCTGGAGAGAGAGAATCAGGCTTCCTGCTGAGCAGGGAGCCTGAAATGGGGCTTGATCCCAGGACACTGGGATCATGACCTGAGCCGAAGGCAGACGCTTAATGACTGAGCCACCCAGGTGTCCCGAGCTATGAGTTTTTTTAAAAAAGATTTATGTGTTTGAGAAAGAGAGCAAGGGAGAGAGACAGAGAAAAAGCGAGCAGGGCGAGAGGCAGAGGGAAACGGAGAGAGAATCCTCAAGCAGACTCCGTGCCTGTGTGGAGCCCGACTTGGGGGATCCCAGGACGCCAAGATCATGACCTTTGCTGAAGCCAAGAGCTGGATGCTCAACCAACTAAGCCATCCAGCACCCCCAGAGGGTTATGATTTTATTGAGTTCTGAAAGAATAGCGATAACACTCTCGCATCTTTTTAAGTTAAAAAGACGTTATTTTAGGGGCGCCTGGGTGGCTCAGTTGGTTAAGCGACTGCCTTCGGCTCAGGTCATGATCCCGGAGTCCTGGGATCGAGTCCCACATCGGACTCCCGGCTCTGCGGGAAGTCTGCTTCTCCCTCTGACCTTCTTCCTTGTCATTCTCAGTCTCTCTCTCTCTAATAAAGAAATAAATAAATAAAATCTGAAAAAAAAAAAGACGTTATTTTATTTAGTGTTTCATTATGTGTACAAAGCTGCAAAATTCAAGAGGTATAAAAAGGTTTCAACGCAAAGCCTCCTTCTCATTGGTTCTTAGGGGACCCTATCCCACCCTCCACCCCAGGTGCCCCTGCAGAAACTTCTGTGCATCTTTGTGGAGGCAGTCTGTGCGTAATAGACACTCTCCTTTCTTACTTACACAAAGAGGAACATACTGGATACACTGTTCTACACCTTGCTCCTGCTACTTATTAACATAATATATTGAATCCTGTTCACTGTAATACACTTAGCCTCCCCCCCTTTTTTTTTGCACTTAGCCCCTTTTCAAAAGGCTATAGAAACTCCTTCCTTTTAACTATTTGTTTATTTATTTATTTATTTATTTATTTATTTTTAAGTAATCTTTACACCCAACCTGGGGCTTGAACTCACAACAATGAGATCAAGAGTCACACATTCTACCAACTAAGCCAGCCAGGCATCCTTCACATGTACTATCTAAACACATCCCCTATTAGTAAACATCTGGATTATTTCCAAGAATTTGATATTACACCTATGCTGCAATATAGAGACTTCTTCATGTTATTTTGTATACATGTAAACAGGTCGTAGGCTCAATTCCTAGAGGCACAATTAATGGGTGAAGGGCATGTCCATTTTAAGGGTTTTTTGTTTTTTGTGTTTTTTTAAAGATTTTATTTATTTATTTATTAGGAAAGAGAGAGAGTGAGAGAGAGCATGAGAAGGGAGAAGGTCAGAGTGAGAAGCGGACTCCCCATGGAGCTGGGAGCCCGATGTGGGACTCGATCCCGGGACTCCGGGATCATGACCTGAGCCGAAGGCAGTTGCTTAACCAACTGAGCCACCCAGGCGCCCCATTTTAAGTTTTAATACATAGTGCCAGATTGCTAACTGCGACCTGTACCATCTTACAGTTTCACAACAAGGTATGAGGGCACCTGTTTCCCTACATTCTTGCAACACAGTGGTGTTATCAAACTCTTTGGACTTTGCCAATCTGACAGATGTAGAAGAATGCGTCAGGCTAATTATGACGTATGTTTCTCTCATTATGAGGGAGACTGAACATTTTTTCATTTGTTTGATTCACTTGTTTTTTTCATTATGAGAAGCCTCTGTTTATCTTCTATTTATTTCTTCCATTTCGTATGGGGTTCTTGGCTTTCCACTATCAAATTTTTCTTTAGAAGATATAATTTGTAAAAAAAAAAAAAAAAAGAAAGAAAGAAAGAAAGAAAAAGAGAGAATGTGAACAAAATTCCACCCCTTCAGCACAAAAATTCATTATTTTGGCGTGGTCCCTTGATGCTCTTTTCCATAGGCATACTTTTTTTTTTTTTTTTTACATTGTGACAAAAAATTAATACTATCAGCCATTTATTGAATACTTCATGGGTGCCAGGCATTGTAGCATTGCAGCAAACAATTGCAGGGGTACATGAAATTTCTAGTTCTGCTTTTTCATAGCATGTAGCAGGGGTGGCTTTCCATGTTGCAACATTGTCCCTATGATTCTCATTTGTAATGGCTGCTCAGTGTGCTGTCAAGATAGTGTAGGTACTATTATGTAATTAGCCATTTTTAAATTGTTAACTTTTGGTTGCTTTCATTGCCTTATAATTTCTGATGAGTAAACCCTTCGCATTTATGTTAAAAATTAAATTCGTACATTGAGGGGCGCCTGGGTAGCTCAGTTGGTTAAGTGTCTGCCTTTAGCTCAGGTCATGATCCCAGAGTCCCAGGACTGAGTCCCGCATGGGGCTCCCTGCTCAGCAGGGATTCTGCCTGGGATTCTCTCTCCCTCTCTCTCTGTGGGTCCTCCTCCGCCCCTGCCCCACGTGCGTGGACTCTCTCTCTCTCTCTCTCATAAACAAATAAATCTTAAAAAAATATATACATATGAAAGGGAAAGTCTCTAAGGAAATACAAAAATGTTTATAGCTGTGTTACCAGATTTTGCAATATAATATTAGCTTTACAATGAAAACCAAGACATAAAAAAAGTAATTTTTAGGGAAAGAAATTGTAACGGTTGCCACAATAATCTGATTTAGGGGTCAGAACATTTGGGGAAGAATTTCTAGGGTCCATACACATGGTGGGCTTATCCCAACCTACGTAGCAGCACCTAAGTTGATCGCTGTGACCTACGCACAGCCAATGTCGGAATTTAGCCCAGGCGGAATCTTTTCCCCTTGCAATGACACAGAGCAGAATTGACGTCAGATGTGGGCAGGGACAGATCTGAAAGAGGCTTCCCGTATTGGAGGTTAATGTTCATTTGCTTCCTGGACAGATATCAAAATTATGGGGACAGGGGTGCCTGGATGGCTCAGTTGTTAAGCATCTGCCTTCGGCTCAGGTCATGATCCCAGGGTCTTAGGATCAAGCCCCGCATTGGGCTCCCTGCTCGGCGGGAAGCCTGATTCTCCCTCCCACTCCCCCTGCTTGTATTCCCTCTTTGATCTCTGTAAATAAATAAATAAAAATAAATAAATAAATAAATAAACTCTTTAAAAAAATTATGGGAACAATGTTACCCAGCACCACACAAAAAAATCATTGTATTAAGCAGTTGTGATTATAAGAGTGATTCCTCACTCCCATGTTATAAAGCATTTTTTAAAAAGAGTATCTGAGAGAGAGAGCACGCACGAGTAGGGGGGAGGGGAAAGAAAGAGGGAGAAGGGGACTGCCCTCTGAGCAGGGAGCCCAATTCGAGGCTCATCCCAGCACCCCGAGATCATGACCTGAGCCAAAGGCAGATTCTTTACCGACAGCCACCCAGGAGCCCCTATAGAGCTCTTTTTTATTAATAAAGTGGGCAGGTGAGGAGAGCTGTAGGGGGTATGGAGAGTCCCAGAGCATGAAATGGAAGAGAGCAGAAGTCTGAAGAAAACAGGGAAGAGACAAACACCCAAAGGGTAGAGATTGTTGTGGTCACTGTGACCCAGCAAGTCCATGAGGGCGTATCACTTGACTCTAGCAAGGAAAAGCCCCAAGTCTTGCCTGCACCCCGAGAAGGGGTCAGCCCAGAATAGACAAAACCCTGGCATCCCCCAAACTCCAGACTGAGGGGCTCTGCGGTCACATGGGTTATTTCTTTGCTGCACTGGTGGATGGGTGCTCTCGGTATCCCGAGGTCCTCTTATCAAAGGGAATCGCCTCGCTCCTTCCCAGGGAGCCCCTCCTCACCCGGGATTTTGCTTGACTAGATAAATCCGGGAACGTGTTGCAGACTAGCTTTCCCTCCGCTGTGGCTCTGAGGTTTTATCACTAACAAATTTGGTTGCCAAGGCAACCATGCAGCAGTTTAGTCTCCTGACACGGACCCACCTAGGCTGCCTTAAGTGGCAGGAGTTTGAGGTTGCATTAGGCATTTTGTGAACTCTTATCATGAAATCCCCTCCCCCTCAAAAAAACCCACATGGAAATGACCACTCCGTGGCTGTCAAGGGTCATGCTTTCCCTTTCTACATCCAGTTCTTTCTCTTTTATCTTCCTCCCTGCCTACGGGGCAAATGCAGAGAGACCACCAGAGGAAAGAGTCAGAACTGGAAGGAGGGGCGGGGGTGGCCAGGGAGAGGTTCAGCCATGATCCCAGGGGTGAAAGATCAGCCCTGGGCTGCTCTTCCCAGCTTGCTTGCTGACGTCTGATCCATTGCCTTTGGTACTGGGCTGAGCTGGGGCAGCTGGGGAATCTCAGTGGAGGCAGGCCTCCAGGGAGCAGAGAGCGGCCCTGGATGCTGCTCGGCCCCCTTGCCCTAGGTGCCAGGCCACACCAGCCAGCCAGGCTTCTTTCAATCCCAATGAGAAATGACCGGCCCCTCCGGTCCAAACCCACAGCACTCAGTACCTACCGCACTGTGTCGAAATACTGCATTAGCTGTAGGCCTGCCTATAGCGGAGGCCTGCTTTTGTTTTCCCAACACCTCTCTTTCCACTGCCGAACTGACCCCACCTCATCCCACGGTGGGATGCCCGCTCACAGAGCCTTGCCCACCACCTAACTGCGGGACCGGGCCCTGCAGGCAAGGTTTGGACAATAACGGTGCTCCATCTCCTGTCCAGAGTGACTGGTCCAATGGAGGTGTAGCCCATCTTGCTGCAGGGACACTAGGAGCGACATATCATTAGGATATGATCTTTAATAGTGGAAGCTGCCTTTCCCACCAGGTAGAGATGGTCTGGCTGTGGCCAAAGGGAATGAGACAAACATGCAAAGAGAAAGAGGGACAAGCACAGACAAGAAATGAGAGAGCCGTGTCTATTCTATGCCATCTGGCCATGCCTGCAACCAACATCAGCCCTGGGCGTTGCTGTCGCCTGGATCAATTGATTATCATCCCGTTTCTGTACCAGTTCCTGATTCTGGTTCAAGAAGAAGCTAGGTTGGGGCGCCTGGGCGGCTTAGTCATTAAGCGTCTGCCTCCGGCTCGCGTCATGGTCTCAGCTTCCTGGGGTCGAGCCCCCATCGGGCTCCCTGCTCAGCAGGAAGCCTGCTTATCCCTCTCCCACTCCCCCTGCTTGTGTTCCCTCTCTCGCTGTGTCTCTCTCTGTCAAATAAATAAATAAAATCTTAAAAAAAAAAAAAAAAGATGAATCTAGGTATACCTCTTCTGGCTGGGTTCCAGAGTTACCAATTATTGGAATAACCAGTTACCAATCATTATTTGGATAAGTAAAATGACCCAACATCAGTGAATAAGTTGAGCATAATACTTAAGAGTATGGTTCTCAAGCCAGATTACATGGGTTCGTAAATTCACTAGCAGTATGTTTGCCTGTATTACTTAACTTTCCCTAAGCTTCATTTTTCTTATCTATAAAATGAACATCATGGGCATAATAATACATATACAGTAAGAACTCAATAAATGCACATCAGTAGTATCACATGATTATCGTAGTTTCAGCAGATTGTAATAGCACCCAACACCTGTAGTGAAGCTTGCCTTTGGTAGCTCTTTATATCATACTATTTTTATATTGTTAATATTTTTATTCTATGTATTTATTATTTTTGTTGTTGGCTACTGATATTTGATACAATGAACATTTTTATTATTTTTTGAGGGGGAGGGGGCAGCATGGAGCCCAATGTGGGGATCGATCTCATGACCCCGAGATCACGACCCGAGCTGAAATCAAGAGTCGGACACCTAACCACCTGAGCCACCCAGGCACCCTACAAGTAACATTTTTACAAGATTTTATTATTTTTCAGGAATCTCTACACCCAACACGGGGCCTGAACTCACAACCCCAAGATCAAGAACCGCACGCTCCCCCGACTGAACCAGCCGGATGGCCCTGAACTTAACTTTGTTTGAAGGCTCACCCCGTGCCAGGCCTGTGCTAAACCCTTTACGTCGTGGCTGGTCTCCCAGCAAGTGTGCGTGGCCAGAAATGTCTGGGAGCCCCTATTCACGCAGTTGCCTCCACCACAAAGAGAGTACTAGCCATCCAAAAGCCCACAATGGACGATTCCAGCCCTTCTCTCTCTCCCTTGCTTGCTCTCCCTAGGTGCACTTCCCTGACCTAAGGGTTAGAGCTTGACGAGCACTTTGCACTTTCCGGTAGGTGGTATCGCTTTAAAATGACTGGCAGGTGCTCATTCTGTTCTGCCTGTGATGGGTGAGCAGCATGGGGCGTGGCTGGTCTCACTCTACCTCTACCTGCTGGGACGCACTGGGAGCACCCCCCCCTGCTGTCTTCATTCCTGGCAGGGAGAGGGGGGAGGCTGGACCGAGGCCCAGGCCTAAGCCAAGTTATCAGCACAACCAATCAAAAGCCCCGGGTTATGTTCTGGTTTGCCGAGGTTCTCTTAACATATGCTAAATAACCTCTAAGGATTCTGGTAGATGGGCTTGGCAGAAGCAGGGAAGGGAGACCCAGTGAGAAATAATGATTTAAATAATGGAGGTGATCCCACCCACCCTGCATCTCAGTGAATCTCTGGCCTGGAGTGTGGCGAGAGAAGACCCAAACTGGCAGGTTCTCTGATCTACTCAGATCCCACACGCCCCCTTGGAGAGTGGGCATCTCCCTACTAGAAGTGATTCTGATGCCTAAGGACGGGGATTTTTCCAAAAACATTAGCCTTCGGAGGTAAGCTGACGGCTTCCTCTGGTGCTCCCCAGTGGTTTTCTTTTCTAAAACAGAGAGCACACTGGTGGTATTGGACTCACTGTGGGGCAGGACGACCCCCACCTTCCCAGGGCTTTGGAAGAGCAGTTTTAACCAAGAGCAGCCTTTACCTTCACTGCTAGCATGAGGGCCTGCAGTCCATTTCCGAGGTAGCCTTTGTCTCTGCTCCGTGCGTGAAGAAAGCATTCCAAGGCCCTAGACACTAAGTCACTTGTGCTCAGAGAGGGTGAGCATCCTGCCCACTTTTGCACAGCAAAGTGGCAGAGCCCAGATTCAAAGCCAGGTCTGCCTGGAGGCACAGGCCCTGCTCCCAACCACCTGAATGCTCTGTGGCCCGGGTTAGCAGTTTGCTCAATCTCGCTCTACAGAACACAAATCATGGAAGCTGGAGGGAACAGGTACCACCCGGCACAGCCTGGCACCTGGTAAAGCTCCCCTCTTTCCAGGATCTTCAGGGGCCCGTCAACTCATCTCTGTTCAGATACCTTGAGGGACGGTGAGCTCATTACCTCCCTCCAGGCCTCCCAACTCAGGGTTAGGGATGCTTCCTTCTACTAAATTGAGCTGTGACTGTAAGGTCCTAGCTCTGCCTTCGGCACCCCACCCACCTCTCTGCCAAATCCACAAGACTGCCTTTCACTTACCCGAGGCCTGTGTTCCCCTAGAGGCTCCACCGTGCACGCGCGTCTTGTTCTTTTATGTGCCAAGTGCAAGGACACACATAGCACTCTTACTACCCTCCGAGTGCTCCCAGACTCCAGGGGGAGCTGCTGTGGATGCAGAAACCGGGAGGGCAAGGAGGAAAGAACAGAGCTAGGGAGACTCTGAACCCGGCGGGCGTGCAGCGGGAGCTGCGGAGCGGAGAGACTCTCGAGCCAGTGATACGAGGGAAGTGCTCCCTGGGAAGGTGCTCTCAGGGCTGGGTCTTGCAGGAAAGATTTGGATCAGGCCAGACGGAGACTGAGCCGAAAAACTCCTGGCTTTGCAAAATCTCGATTTACTTTCAATACTGAAAAACCGGGAGATTTCACAGTAAAAGCGGGCCTGGTGGCCTCTCCTGAAAACATGAAAGAGTTCGCAGCACGGGGCTGACAACAGCCTCTGGGTGGCCATCTCTCTGTGCTGGGGCCAGGGTCTCTTCCGGCCCACTTCTCTCACTCGCAGCGTCCTGACCGGCTCCTGCTGCCATCTGTGCGGACGCTTGCGTAGAAGCTGCCCCCATTCAGTTTCCTCATTACTCTCATTAAGAAACCTTTTAAGGCAGGGCGCCTGGGTGGCTCAGTTGGTTAAGAAACTGCCTTCGGCTCAGGTCATGATCCTCGACTCCCGGGATCAAGTCCCATATCGGGCTCCCAGCTCCGTGGGGAGTCTGACCTTCTCCCCTTTCATGCTCTCTCTCAAATAAATTAGAAAAAGAAAAAGAAAACTTTTAATGCAGTGATTTTCTACGTGAAGGAGGAAGCCTCATAGGGATTTTTCAGACGACGTGTCATCCTGGAAAGACTCCCGCTGTCCCTTCTCTTCCCACCCATCGTCAGAAGCCCGGCCTCACCCCTGCCACGCTGGCAGGGTCAAGGGTGGCCCTTCCACCCACAAAGTCTCCCCGATCCAGCAGGAAGATGTGCTGGTGCTTCCTCTCATCTCACACGACAGCGGTCACGCCCCCTTCTCGCTAATCATCACTAGAGGCTGTCACCTAGCAACATAGCACCCATCGGGATAGCAAAGGCACACCAGTTCATTCATCCCTCCAGCAGACATTGACTGAGCTGCTCCCACGCCTGGGACAGTCAGGGACTCAAAAAAGATTCAGTGCATGAATGAATGAAGATATAGGGATGAATGAGGCCCCAAAGGAGGTCATACTCTGGGCAGGAGAAAAACAGATTAAAAAAAAAAGTTGTAGCACAAGCGCTAATAGATGTGTGTGTGCATATGTAAATTCCACAGATGAAGCCACAGTCCCGCATAGGGAAAGAAACGGGGATAGTTCAGTTAGGTCTTGAGGAGGAGTGGGAGTTTGGTGCGACAGGAAGAAGGAACAGGGGAAAGCACGTACCAGGGCACAGGAAAATCACAGGCATCGCAGGCAAAGGCCCTGAGGTACGGTACTGTGTGTCTCGTCTGAGCCACAGGGAGGTTCAATGTCAATAGAGCAGAGGGTAAACTGAAATTCCCCAAAATCCATATCCACAAGGTTCAAGTCTTGTTCAGGGCAAGATCAGATAGTTCTTTTGAGACACAGGTCAGGCATGCATCCCTGCATGGCCTACTCTGGGCACAGGGACTGGACAGCTGCGGTCAGTAGAATGCTTGTAGAATAAAGTCGAAGACAGAACAGAGACAAGAAGGGAAACCGGGAACCGTCCATAGGCCATGCATGGCCAATGCCTTCTGGGTGGTTCCCAAAGACTTTCTCCCTTGTTCCCCTCAAGGTTGTCGCACGGCGCGGCCTGGCCTTGTCTACTATCTCTGTGTTACTCAGTGTTCCTCTCCTGCCTTTCCCGTCTTCTAAGATCTGTTCAACTAATTTCCCACATTAGCTTCTCCGGGTTAAAATAACCAGTTTGGTTTCCGTTTTCCTGCCTAGAAACGAATAAAGGAATTCACCAACAGAGACGCAGACCAGCACGAGTGAAAAGGAGAGCACACAAAATGAGGACGGTGGGGTAGGCAGGGGCAGATCATGCCAGGCCCGTGGGCCGTGCGACAAACCGAAGGAGGGGCCCTCCAGGGCCTGGGACCTAGACTTGAGCACCGTCAGAACCTGATCGGGTCCTCGAAGCACTCGTCTTTCCTGGGCACCCCAAGGCTTCCCCGGGCACACACCCAAGACTCCCGGCCCAAAGCACTTTCCCCGATCACAGGGAACATGCCCAGCCTGATCGAGGACACTGTGCCAGGAAAGGAACACTCCCAAGAGCAGTCCTCAGATGGTGGCAGGTGGGCGTCACTGGATAAACGCCAGGCTTCCTTACTCCTCGAGTGAAACAGTCCAGAGGAGAGCTCTGCACACCTCCTAAAGGGAGCCCGAGACGGGGTCCTGGCTGCCCAGAGCGGTAATGGCACGTTCCTGCACCCATATATCAGCCACACCCTGTATGCTACCCTCTACTGGGGCCTCAGGGGATCATTTTCAAAATAAGCTGTCGACCCTCAAACCCTTGCCTAAGGGTCTACATTTGATGGGGCCTAAAACAATGTGACCAGACGTGGTCGCAGGAAGGAAGCTCTCGGAATGGGATTTTGGAACCGGACCTCGTGGCCGCCAGGGGTGGACGAGGACACTGTTACTGAGGTTACGTGGGATGGGAGCACCCCGAGCATACCGCACAGCACATTAGCAGGACTCTAACTTTGGGTAGGTTAGAATGGAGTACAGGTAGAAGATTCGCCGGAGCCTGCGACAACTCTATCACTTGAAACATAGGAGGGTAACGGTCGTTATAAGGATTATGAAGCTCGTTCACTGTCTTAATGGCCAATAAAGCCCAGATGGAAGAAAATAATAGGTTCAAGTCAGTCCAACAGTAGCTCAAAGCACGATAGGAAAACCAGAAACCTGGGCAACCCTCTCGATCCCCTCCCTTCTCAGGAGTTTTGTACCACAACTTTGCTATGGCTCAATCAACTTGGTTTTGCTGCCCACCAAAAAAAAAAAAAAGAAAGAAAGAAAACCAGAAATCCTCGTGGTGGTATCGAAAGAGGCCCTCATCTCCTGCAGCCAGAGGACAGACGGTGCTGAAAATCAGGCCCCAGATTTTATTTACAAGCGACAAACGAGGCTGAATTCACAGCTCCTGCGTCTTCCTCTGCTTGGGACTGGGGAGGGAGAGGGTGGAGCTCTAAGACCTGGATGTGACATTGGAGCAGATTCAGCTGAGAATCTTAAATAACCAGATTCACCATTTAGGACACGGGAACCAGGCCCCTCTCTTTCACGAGGGGAACACAGCCTCTCTTACCTGGAGACCTCGCAAAGGCCTCGCCAGGGGCAGGTGTCTTGTTTGAGGGTACCCGCCCTTTCCTGCCCTCAAGGTTTCTAGACCAAAAACCAGGGTCAAGTCTTACAAAAGAGCTTCAGAACGGGACTAATCTGTTCCAGCAGGAACCAGGCCATGCCCGGGACCGTGTCCTGAGAGGTCAGGGAGGGCGGATTATGAGGCTAGAAGGGGAGACTTACTGATCTGGGAAACACTCTCACGGTTCAGGAGTTAGTATTCTGGCGAGGGTTCCTGGAACTCCAGTCCTAACAGTCTCCAGAATGGCCCCTCGAATCTTGGAAACAAAGACATCCCACAGTAAATTAGGTGGAAATGCTGGCCTTGCCTGGGCAGAGTGGAGAGAAGACTCAAAAAGCTGAGGGAGGTGAGCACGTTAGAACGGACTTATCATGTGGGGGCGCCTGGGTGGCTCAGTCGTTAAGCGTCCGCCTTTGGCTCAGGTCATGATCCCAGGGTCCTGAGATCGAGGCCCGCATCGGGCTCTCTGCCCCAAGGGAAGCCTGCTTCTCCCTCTCCCACTCCCCCTGCTTGTCTTCCCTCTCTCCCTGTCTCTCTGTCAAATAAATAATCTTTAAAAAAAATAAGAATGGATTTATTATGTAAAACCTGAGACGTGCTAGCTGACGCCCATCTCTGGAAGTGTCTTCACTGAAGCAGCTCGGGGTCAGAGGTCAGCGCTGTAGAAGAACAGCGGTAGCCGTCCCGTGGGCCTGGGCGTACAAAGATCCCGCTGTGATCCCGGGCTCCTCGGTGTCAGCGTGGACGACAGGAGTCTGGCTAGCAGAGGCCGGGGGGAGCATTTAGTCATCAGAGGCAAGACAGACACAATGACCGTCATGGGGAAGAGAACAGGAATGGCCATCAGATGGCCTTTAGCACAGAGATCTGTGGTGACGACGGATGGCTTTGGCAGATGGCTGAGGTCAGCTATGAAATTGGAAAATCTACATTTCTCACCTATTGGGCCGACAGGAACTGGTTCTTACAGCAGAACCCATAAATGAAGAGGAGGCAGGGGTTCCTCCAGGAAGGACCCTGTGGGGTCACAAGCATATATACCAGAGGTTCCCCAACTTCTCCAAAAGGACTTTTAGTCACTTACCAGCACAAATGAACAGAGGTATGCCCGGCTCTTTCTCGAGAACTCTTAGATACAGGTCTGAATTGACACTGATCCCAGGAGACCCAAGCACCATCACGGCCGTCTTGTTAGAATGGGGGCATTCGGAAGCTGGCGATAAATGGAGTTAATGGTCCTCTAGCCACTTCCCAAATCTTGGAGTGATCAGAATGGATCTACTAATCGTCCAGCAGAACCCACACATTTATTCCTTGGCTTGGAGAGTAAGAACCACTGTGTTTGGAAAGACCAGGTAGATGTCCCCGAAACCGTCCGAGTCCTTCCTTTGGGCCAACACAGCAAATCAGAAGCATTCCTACAGCCTGGGTGGAATGGAAGAGATTAGGATCACGTTTAATTCACCGGACTCGCCCTTGCAAAAGCCAGATGGATCATGACAGGTAGTAGGTGGACTACCCACCGTACCTTCACCGAACGGTGGCTCTGATCACAGCTGCTGTGCCAGGCAGCATTTTCACTGTGACACAACACAGCCTCCGGATTCGGCACGCGGCTATTCATCTGGCAAACGCACCGTTTTCAATGGGGACCGAGAAGCAGATTGCATTCATCGGTGATGAACAGCAGGCCACACTCCCTGTGCTACCCCAGGCCTACGGTCACTCTCCTGCTTTCTATTACAATAGAGCCCTAGAGGATCTCGATCACTTTGATGCGCATCCTACCACCTACCACATCTTGAGCTGCGGCGGGGCGGGGGGCTGCCCCAAGCTCCCGTAGCACACGTCTAGCTGCTCACAAGGCAGTGGTGAGTATTTATTAATTCCTTCTTGCCCTACCCACTCTGTTTCTTTTGCCCTTTGCCTGGCAGAGTGCCTCAAAACTTCATTTTTAAAGGATCTGAATTCTCAGGGCTCCTGCTTTATCAGGGTTACTTTGATTTCCCATTAATTTTTAATCCTGGACCTGCAAGTAATACGAGGTGCCACGTGGAAGCCTCTGGGTTCTGGACGTAGCTTTGCTGCACGCGTTGTAACCAACAGTTCGATTTGGTAACTGAGGGGGATCATCTGGGCCGGCAGAGTAAGCTCTTTCTCCACCAACTGAGAAACGCAAAATGTCCAGACTCCAATTTAGGGGAGCCCTAGCCGCGTCCCCTAATGTTAGACATCCTCCCTTGGGAGCTAAGACCTCCCACCCAGCCGAAAGTTGTGGGAGGAGGGATGAGGAGGAGATGTCGTGATGAGAACAGCTACTCCTATTCCAGAACTTTGAACAGCACCATGTATTGATCGCAGGCCCAAAGCCTCGTGTAAGACAGACACCATCCTCTCGGAGTTTTTCAACTGATGCCAGAATAGAATCTTCGGTAGGTCATTCCACCATTCTTTCAGGCTAGCTGCTTCTGGGCTATAGGGTACAAAGTAATATTAGTGAATTCTGGGGGTGCATGGGTGGCTCAGTTGCTTAAGTGTCTGACTCTTGATTTTGGCTGATTTTGAGATCATTTGCTCATGATCTCAGAGTCATAGGATCGAGCCCCTCATCAGGCTCTGTGCTCATGGAGAGTCTGCTTGTCCCTCTCCCTTCTGCTCCCTGCCCCACTCACCCAACTGTTCTCTCTCTCTCTCTCTCTCAAACAAACAAACAAACAAACAAATAAAATCTTTGCAAAAAATTAGTGAGTTCTATGCACACATGCTCACAGCTGTAATTCTTCTGCTAGGAAATGATCCCCTTGATCAGAGTATTGTTGTGTGGAGTACCACGGAGTACCAGGGAGTACCATGGAGTACCACGAGAGTACATAAGGCATTCCAAAAGTCCATGGATGGTGGCACTAGCAGAAACACTGCAGACAGGGAAGATAAACCTTATCCAGAACGCATAGTTCTTCTAGTGAGGGCAAACTGCTGTCTCCTTCTAAGGAGTCCAACAGGTGGCTGGTTGGTCCTCTGTACCAGGGGGGACGTCAGTGTTGGTCTCTGCTGTTGGGAGGTGAAACACTCAGCAACGCACTAGCCAGGTCAGTTTGAGGAGGGGATGTCCTTGCTATTTGTTTGGTTCACTTCCCTGATCACTGCCATGCAGACCACTGGAGAACCCCCTGGGGGGCTAGGGAAAGAGGCCGACGGACATCCGTAGAATGTGTCCTTTGTGCACCTGATTCCTAGGAGCCTCCTCTGCGGCAGATGGCCTTCAGAGAGCATTCACATGCTCACGGGACACAGATGTGTCCACACAGCACCCAAGCTGAGGAGTCCATTCGCGCACCCCTTCCCCAGATCTCCCGCTACCCATCTTCCAGGCCTATGCTGCACAGGAGTCCAATTTCAGGTTACTTCTGAGTCTAGACCATGTAAACAATGAAATATTCTCCAAGTTCTGCCCCTCAGGAGGATACCTCTTCACCACTGTTTGACTGGGGTTGCAATGCTGAGGGGGTGACAGGTGAAAGGCTGGAGGGAACTTTATACTCGAAGGATCAGGCTGAAGACACCAGAGCAGTCACACAGAGAGACTTGACATGACACCATGGGAAGTTCACAGCACCATCAAAAGGATGCCACCAGCAAAATGCAGGATTTGGGAAATTCTAGAAGACAAATGGTTTGGTTTCTTTCTCTTCCCTTCCTTCCTTCCTTCCTTTCTTTTTCTTCCAATATTTTATTTATTTATTAGAGAGAGAGAGAGAGCGAGCGCTCGTGGGCATGAGCAGGGAGAAAGGGCAAAGGGAGAAGGAGAAGCAGACTCCCAATGAGCAGGGAACCAGACATGGGCTCCATCCCAGGACCCTGAGATCATGATCTGAGCCAAAGGCAGACACTTAACCAACTGAGCCACCCAGGTGCCCCGATTTGGTTTCTTAAAAAAAACTTAAAAGAAGGAGGGCGTGAGGGTGGGGATAGGGAACATTATAGATCAAAAACGGCTAAAGAGACATACCGAACCAATGCAATATATGGACCTATTTGGATCCTGATTTTAACAAACCATGCATAAAAAGAAATCGTGTACGGAATAGTCAGGAAATTGTGAACACCTGTGACCACATAGTAGTTGATATTAAGGAATTATTGCTAATTTTTTTTAGGTGTGATAATTGTGCTGCGGTTGTTAAAAAAATACAATCTTAAAAAAACAACTAAAATCTTTGACTATTAAAAATCGAATCCTTATCTATTAAAGATACATGCATAAGTCTATGAGTGAAGGGGAATGAGTTCTGAGATTTGCTTTAAAATAAGTAGGCAGGCATGGATGAAACAAAATTGGCTGTATGTTGATAATCACTGAAGCTAGATGGTGGGAATGGGTTCATTATATTATCCTTTCTACTTTTGTGTAAGCTTTACATTTTCTGTATCAAAAGCTTGTTTGGGGTTTGATTTGTTTGTTTGTTTGTTTTAAGCAGGCTCCACACCCAGCCTGGAGCCCAAGGTGAGGACTGAATTTACAAGCCTGAAATCAAGACTTGACCTGAGAACAAGAGTCAGACTCTCAAATCAACTGAGCCGCCCAGGCGCCCCTGTTTTGTTTTAAAATGTACCTTGTCCCCATGCCTTCTTTGGCCTCCCATCTCTAGCTTTTCTTCACATCAAAATTTCTTCAAAGATTAACTTACCACTCTCTCTCTCCCGTTCTCTCAAGTCTCTCTGCATTGGCTTTCAGCTCTGTCACTCCTTTGGAACTCTTCTTGCCAAGGTCACCAAGGGCATCCATGTTACCAAATCTGATGGTCAATTTCTTATTCTCCTCTTCCTTGACCTCTCAGTGGCATTTCACACTGTTGATCCCCCCCTCTTTCATGGAACACTTTCTTCCCTTGACTCCTGAGAGAGCACGCTTTCCCTCCAACTTTCCTGAACAACATCCACATCAAGTCCAGTCCTGGGATTCTGAATACACTGCATGCCCTCAACTCCCAGATTTGTATCTCGAGTCCTGCTCTGGTCTCTGAGAATTCTCATGCCACCTCCATGGTGACAGGCCCATTTGGATACCTAAGTGGCAGCTCAGAGGTAACATGGCCCAGCCTGATTTTGATTTCCCTCACTCTCCTATATCTGGTCTCTGCTGTAGTAATAAAAGCACCGCCAGCCGCCTAGTTTCCCGTTCTTGAAGTCTCTTTCCCTCAAGCCCCCAGTCCAATCCATCAGCAAATCTGGTCACTTTGACCTTCCATCCGTGCCCTGCATCACCCAACTTCTCATCAGCGCGCGGGCTCCTCCGCTCGAGCTCTGGCCTGGGCAATGTGATGTCCCAGAAACCACCGCCAGGGCTTTCCGCCACCTTTTGTCTCTCCACGCTTCCCACCCACCGCTGTGTTTATCTCCATCCCAACTCCAGTCAGCGCCTTTATCTCCCCTCCTTAATGTTTTAATCGACTCAGTTTTTAAAAAGTTTTCTGAACAAACTAGGCTTTTCCTCAAAACCCACCGGTATTGTCAGGGGGTGCACACGACCTGACGCTACAGATCTGTTCCATGATGATGGGGAGGGGCTGTGGGCAGTGGGGACCGAGCGAGGGACAGACAGAGCCAGCCTGTCACGAGTTGGTAATTGTATCTGGGTGATGAGCCTGGGGGCTCATTTTACTGCCAAAATTTTCGTCTGTGTTAAGAGTTCCCCCCCAACACACACACCAAAAATCAAGTAAAAAACCCAAGGTGACCAACTCCTCTGTCCTGCCTTTATGGACAGGAACTCTCGTGCCCGGATCTTAAGGTCAGACTTGGTTCCGGAGATCCGCGACAGGGAGTTTCGCGAGGGCTGCGTGCTAGCTGCCGGCGGCTGCCGAACGCCAGCCGGGTACGGGCCGCGGGTCAGTCTGCTCCGATGGCCGCCGCAGCTCCCGCACCGGGCCGGCGCCCGGGACACCTTTGTGCCGGCGGGCTGAGCTCCGCCCCCGCCGAGGCCCTGCACGTGCCGCGCGGGGACCCCGGGCGCCTCCCTCCGCAACCCTTCCCAGCGGACACGTGACCGCCGTCCCGGGTCGGCGCGGCGTTGCGACCTCCCCCCACCCCCCGACGGCGAGGGGTCCCGGGGAGGCTCGGAGTCCTGGTCCCGGCAGAGGGCTGGGGCGGGTGGGCCGCGGGGGTCCGAGTGTCAGCTCTCTCAAAGGTTCCGACGAGAAGCGCCTGAGGGCCCTGTGAGCCACGCCGCCCCGGGTCCGCCGGCGAGGGTCCCCACGACCCGGACCGTCGGTCCCCGGGAGGCGAGCGCGGCGGGGCCAGGTGCCCGGGTGTGGCCGCCCGCCGCCGCTGCTGCTCCGCGGAAGCCCCCGGGCGCCGGCGAACCGGCCGGGGGTCGGGGGCCCGGGGGTCGGGGGCCCGGGGGCCGAGCGGCCGGGGGCCGAGCCGCGGGCTGGAGCGCCGCCTCCCCGCGCCCCGCCGTGCGACCTGCGCCCCCGCCGCCCCGCGCGGACCCTTTGTGTCTCCGGGGCTGGGGAAAGGAAACCGCCGGGGTTTTGTCTGCCGGTTCGAGTTCCCTTTTCAAGGGCGCCCCCCCAGCGCCTCCGGCCGGAACCCTGGGCGGGCAGACGCCCTCGGAGAGCGGAGACGAGACTGGAAGGTGGAAAAACAAACGCGTCCCGACCGGGCTGCGGGAGAGTCCCCTGGACGCGCCGCCTCCAGCAATGGCGCCGGTGCCCCGACTCAGGCCCGGTCACGCTCGGGAGGCAGGTGTGACCGCGGGGGCCTGACGGCACAGCGGAGGGGATAGGAAGGGGGCGGGTGGGTGGGGGGAGCCCGCGGCCCGAGCCGCCGGCATTTCAGAGCCGCGAGCCGAGCCCCGCGAGGGAGGGAGGGCGGGCGCTGGGGGGCTGCGAGGAAACCCCGCGAAGTAGAAGATCGGCGCTGCGACCCGGCCGGGACATTCATTCCTTTTAACCACGGAACTGAGAGGAGCCTTCCCCTCCTTTCTCCTCCTCCCCCTCGTTCTTTGGGGCCTTGTGGGTGGAGGAGGCCCTCCTCCGGGGGGGGGGGGGGCAGTAAAAGGCACAGGGACAGAGCAGGCAGGATACTGCTGTAGGGGCCGGCAGCGCTTGCACACAGGATCTGTGCCACCTCAGCTAGTAGCTTCTCTGTGCCTTGGATTCCTGGTCTGTAATGGGAATGGCAGTCTAAAACAGCATTTGTGGGGCGCCTGGGTGGCTCAGTCAGTTACGCGTCTGCCTTCGGCTCAGGTCATATCAGAACCCTGGGATGGAGCGCCCCCCCCCCCCCGCAGGGTTCAGCTTGGGGCTCCCTGCTCAGCGGGGAGCCTGCTTCGCCTGCCCTCTCACTCCGCCCTTCTTCCCCTCTCCCTGGCTCGTGCTTGCTCTCTCTCTCTCTCTCAAGTAAAATCTTTAAAAGATAAAATAACATTTGTGCTTGGCACCCACCATGCTCATCAAGACACCCTCAGCCTCCTTGCTATTGAAGAAAATGCTGGGCACAAACCTGGCAAACGCGCCATGAAACACTTCAGTTTGGGACAGACCCAGTCACACGGGTTTTCATTCCTTCATTAAATATTCTGAGGCTTCTGGCAACAGGCCTGTGCTGGGCGGAGGCTGCATGATAAAGGCAGCAGGGCGGGCCTGGAGAAGCCAATAAAACAACCACCTCTTTTCCCTGGGGCCAGGAAGTGGGCCCTGGAAGATGCCAGAAGCCAGCCTGCCCTGGACCCTGTCCTGCCCTGGGCTCTTCTGTGTGTCAGGGGCCAGGAACTCCAGGTGATATCGGCTCCCTGGCCTGTTTTCAGAAAGGCCACGTGACCTGAATACTGTTGGTGTTTCTCACAAATGATGGCGAGCCTCAGTATAGACCAGCCCCTCAACAGGCTGAAAGTTTTTTTTTTTTTTCTTGACACCCGTGCATTGTGAAGAGCCCTGAAAGAAACTCCTTTTCTCCCCAAATCCTGTGGTGTTTATTGCCTGAAGTCTTGGTCCTTCTCTCACTCCGTTTCCGCAGTCATGTCAGGGGGTCATGTCCAAGGTCTGTCCCCAGGCTGTTTCGTGGGTGCATACTTAGTGAACAGAGGCTACCTTTTATGCTCCCCAGTCATGACAAATTCATGATCCAGCTACGGCATACTGAGCGTCTCTGCTGTGCCAGGTTCAAGCTCTCCTGTAGGGGGACGCAGACCGGCCATTCGGATAGTTCAGCCAAACCCAGGCTGCGCGCTGGTGTTGGATGGACACCGAAGGCAGTGAGCTTCCCGCTGGGCCTCGCCGGTCCCGCGGCAGCTGAGGGGCCTGGTGTTCTCAGTGCGGGGAGCAGAGTCAGCACAGGCGCCTGTCATTCTGGCAGTTTGCAGGGCCGCCCCCTCAGCCAGGGGCCAGGCCCTGCTGATGCTACCCTTCTATGTCCCTCAGATCCGGGTCTCACCGTTTGTTTCAGCTCACCCCACGGAGCACCATTCCCCTCCCCTCTCTCCCACCCCCAACGGCCAGCTCTCCCTTGCCACAGCTGGGCCCTCCACCTGGGGTGCCCCCTGTCCACTCCTGCCACCCCACGCAGGGCCAGATGGCCCAGGTGCTGCCAGATCCGTCACCTATTTGCTTTTCTGGTTCCTCTGCAAGGACTGTGAGCTCCTTGAGGACACGTCTCATTACACACGGGCTCCGTAATGTCCAGCACAGCATATGTTGAGTCGAATGAATGAAAGAACAAAAGGATGAAGGGGCTCCAGTGAGTTTCCAAGATATGCCTTAAGCGAATAATCCTCGCGTGGTTGCATGTCCACCCAACATCAGCGGGGGAGCCCAACGGCGGGTCTGGGGGAAGCTGGGCTGGCCCCAGGACGGTCCAGGAAGCTCTTGGCCTTGGCACAGGGAGCTGCTAAGCCCACATAAGAAGGCCCACCTACCCTTCCTCATCTCGGGCCTGCTCTTTTGACTGTCCTAGAAGACCATCCTGCACCCCACTGTGGCTTCGCTGTGTAAAGAGGCCTGTGGGTTCCTGTCAAACTTCTGCAGAGGACTCAGGGGTGGCGGAGAGGGAGGCGCTGAGGTGATTTAATATTGGCCAATGGTTAACACATACCGGGTTTGTGCTAAAGTCTTTTTCTTTCTTTCTTTTCAAATTTTATTTATTTATTTATTTCAGAGAGAGAGAGAGAGAGAAAGCACACAAGCAGGGGGAGGGGCAGCCAGAGGGAGAAGCAGGCTCCCCGCTGAGCAAGGAGCCTACGTGGGGCTCCATCCCAGGACCCTGGGATCATGACCTGAGCTGAACAAGGCAAGGTGGCCGCTGAACTGACTGAGCCACCCAGGGGCCCTTGTGCTAAAGGCTTTTCATGTGTAATCTCGTTTAACCCTCACACTCCCATTTTACTCTCGAGGGAAACGCAGCACAGAGTTCGGTAACTTTAGGAAGGAAGGAATCGGAGTCAGGATTTGAACACAGGTCGTCTGACTCCACTGTGACTTGAATTAAGAATAAACAGGTGGGCCTCTCCTTCACTCGGTGGCTTGTAGGGGCCATGGGCCACTTGGTGGTAAACTGGTCTTCCTTCCCTCCCACTGTGGTTCAGAAGCCAAGTCTGAGGGAACCTGCCCCAGCGACCCTGTTACCATGGCCACAGCCGTGTCGCTTTTGCAGGCGGAATATCAGTCATACCTGCACACGCGTGAGCCTGAGAGATTCGGGCACCTCCAGAGTGGCCGCACCGGTTGGGATTCTGGGGCTGTGCGGGGGGCCAGCCAAGGTGGGCAGAGGGGAAGAGGGGTGAGGGTCTTCCCTCCAGACCAGGCTCAAGCCCCTGTTACCTTCAGACTGAAGCAACTTCCAAAATGTAAAACGTGCAGGACAACGTGCATCACAGAGCAACCGCTCTTCTACTCAAAAACCTTCAGTGGCTCTAAATAATCTGCCCCACCGGTGAGCTACCCCTCTGGGGCAAATAGAATGTGGACTGGCCATTGTGTATTTTTTCCTCATTAAAAACAAGCCTCTAAAAAAAACAAAAACAAAAAACACCCAAACAAACCAACCCTCAATTCTATCTCTGCAAATCCCCTCTCCTATCAGGGCTCATCTCTCTTCCCCGCCCACGCCCATCTCCACGGCCCACAGCTGGCCCAGCCCAGACCTATCTTAATTTTTTTTTTTTTCAGACCTACCTTAATTTTCACCTTGACCACTGTAATAACTCTCCACTATTTTCTCACAATTTTTTCACTCTATTTCTCACTATTTTCTCATTATAAGCATCCATGTGCTCAGCAAGGATTTCTTCAATCTCATGCTCTTAGCTGGGGGCTGTGCTAGGAGCTGCGGACTCTAGGAGCAAAGCTGAGCCTGCCCCTGCCCCCTGGAGCTGGTGGTCTGGCAGGAAATGCAGAGGAAGCAAGCCATTGTCAAGTCCAGTACTCCTGAGTGTAAAGATGCGGGCGCTCCCGGGCCCAGAATGAGGAAGGTGAGCTGTGCGAGGGATCAGTGGGGGAGGGGGAGAAGAGGCTTGAGGGCTGGGCAGGGCCGGTGCCTGGAGAGCGCCTTATACCGGAGTCTGTAGGCAGTGAATGCGGGGCCCACTGAGGGCCCCAGCAGAGAAAGGCAAAAAAGTCCCCCAAGTTCTAACCTGGCCACAGCACTCCAGGCTGACCTGGGGAGCCCTGTGACCCGCTAGCACAGTCCAGCCCTGGCCTTGTGTGGGAGAAGGAGGACTGGATGAGGTTGTCTCTAAGTCTTTGAACAATTTTAAGCTTTAGGGAAAGGCCAGATTTGCAACACAGCAAGTTTTCTCAGGCGGGAGAAAGGCCACCCCAGGCTTCCCTCCCTTGCTGCTTCACCCTAATGCGTTCTAGGGTACCTAAGGTTACTGTAAAGTTTCCCCAGTTTCTCCGCATTGACTTAGAAAGTTGGACTTTATATTTTTCAATGTAAATTAGAAGATTAATATACAATGGGATAAAGCTTTATAATGGAAAGTCACTAAAACACTGGGGATAATTTAATAGGAGATAAAGAGAAAAATAAAAATCTGGTCCTTCCGAGGAACATTACATCCAAGGGAAAAAGGGCGAACTCTAGCTGTATATACCAACCAGAAGCGATCTCTAAAACATAACTGAGGGGCGCCTGGGTGGCTCAGTGGGTTAAAGCCTCTGCCTTCGGCTCAGGTCTTGATCTCAGGGTCCTGGGATCGAGCCCCCCCCCCCCCTTATCGGGCTCTCTGCTCAGCAGGGAGCCTGCTTCCCCGTCTCTCTCTGCCTGCCTCTCTGCCTACTTGTGATCTCTCTGTGTCAAATAAATAAAATATTTAAAAATAAACAAACAAACAAATAAATAAATAGAACATAATTGAACAAGAGAAGGTTTGGGATAGCCTGTGGGGTCTGATCCCGCATATGAAGGGCCTTGTGTTTTTTCGACTGTAAAATGAAGATTAAAAACTAGTGCAACCTCACAAGGTAGCCATAAGCTTTACATGAATTTATGCTCCTTCAAGCGTTCCGAATCAGGCCTGTCACATAATAACAGCTCAGTAACTATTAGGCATTATTACTGTTCTCATGTAAAGTTATTTTGGAAACGAATGGATGTATATACTCCACGATTGTAAGAGTGGTCGGTGGTCCAGACGTTATAAACAAGTAAACACTCACACAAATGTTAATTACACATTATGATAAATGCAAAGAAGAAAAATGGACCCAAAGGGCAAACGGAGTCAGCAAGTAAAGGTGAAGCTGCAAACTTTGGGAGCCTCCTATCAATGCCACAGTTATTCAGTCCTTAGGGTTTAGGGGAAACAGTTATTAAGAAAAAGTTGAAAGGTGCCTAAGTGGCTCAGTTGATTAAGTGCTGGACTTAGGCTCAGGGCAGGATCTCAGGGTCCTGGGATCCACCCAGCATTGAACCCCAGGAGGGGCTCTGCACTCAGCAGGGAGTCTGCTGGTTCCTCTTTCTCTGCCCCTCCCCCACTCCTCTCTCTCTCTCTCTCTCTCTCTCTCTCAAATAAATAAATAAAATATTAAAAAAGAAAAGAAAAGGAGCGCCTGGGTGGCTCAGTGGGTTAAGTCTCTGCCTTAAGCTCCGGTCATGATCTCAGGGTCCTGGGATCGAACCCCGCGTCGGGCTCTCTGCTCATCTGGGAGCCTGCTTCCCCCTCTCCCTCTGCTTGCCTCTCTGCCTACTTGTGATCTCCCTTTCACTCTGTCAAATAAATAAATAAAATCTTAAAAAAAGAAAAGAAAAGAAAAGGGGCACCTGGGTGGCTCAGTCAGTTAAGCATCTACCTTCGACTCAGGTCATGATGTCGGGGTCCTAGGATGGATGGAACAGGGAGCCTGCTTCTCTCTCTCCCTCTGCCTGCCACTCCCCCTGCTTGTGCTCCCTTTCTCTGTCAAATAAATAAAAATCTTCGAAAAAGTAAATAAAATTAAAAAGAAAAGAAAAAAGAAGCTGAAAAACGAGGCATTGCTGAGTGGAGTCCCTGCTTTTTCAGAAAAAGGCAGATGAACTGTCCCCTAGAATGCAAGTCATGTGTCATTTCTAGGTTTCAAAACTCTCAGTGGCTCTCCATCTTGGGGATAAAGACCAAATTCCATGTCCTCCAGCAAAATCTGGCCCCACATCCTTCCTCCATGTCTCTGAGGTCTTGTTTTTGATGCCTAGCTTCTCCCACCAAGGGCTGGTTCCTGGAGCAGTTCCTCTGGCCCAGAGAGCTAGTCCTCTGGCCACGCCCCCGCTCTTGCCCCGCCCCCCTTAAAGGTGACCTCTCTGGTACCATTCAACGTTCCTTCCCAACTCTTAACGCTCAGTGGAACTGAACATTCACTCACTTACCCTGTTTGTTATCTCCCCGGTGACTCCAGGGCCTGTGTGGTTTTGTTTGCCACTCTCCTCTCCCCTCTGAGGGTCTCTTGGCTGAGTGGCCGGGCACACACGAGACCCTGGATGGACCCTGGCTGGAGGCCTAAGGGGACTCGAGGTCCTGGTCACTCACACATCCCCCTTGAGTGACCTGCTCTCGATCCCCTGCTTCCTAAAAGAATTTATCTCTCCCTGCCGCCTCCATTCAACCACTAACCTCTAAATGACCTTTAGCTCTGGATCTAGAAGCTACTTGTTCTGGGGAGCCAGCCCTTCCTGGCGACCCATTTGGGTTTTCACATTGTACTGTCATTGCCCCCCTCCCACTGTCACACTGTAGGACCTCTGCATTTCCCGAGCTTAGATTCCAGTGGAAAGAGACAGGAGATGAAAAAACAAATGTTTTTTCAAACGAATATGTACCGTGCTCTGAGGGGAAGGAAGGAGCAGTGTGTCAGGAGAGACGGCAGTTTGGGGTAGGGTGGTCAGCAACATTCTCCTGCCAAGGGTGACCTTCAACAGTTGAAGGAGAAGGACTGGGGAGCACCGGCCATCCTAAGGGAAGAGCAGTCCAGGCCAGCATGAAGACCCTGCCCTGGCTGAATGTAGCCGACGTGGTTGGAGTCGAGTGTGAACCAAGGGAAGAGGGCAGGGAGGGTGGAGGGCCGGTCAGGGTGGGAAGACCCTGAAACCATTGTAAGGCCTTTGGCTTTTACTAAACGAGATGGGGAAACTTTGTAGGGCCCTAGACTTAGGAGGGGCAGGATCCGACTCAAAAAAACCTGCTTTCAGTGTGTCTGTCCAGGCCAGCGAGTCCTAAGGACAGATAGATGCCAATCAGACACTGACCAGCCCCCCAAAGCCTCAGGCAATGGGGTGTTCCCTGACAGAATCAGGTTTGCACTGTAGAAAAGTCACTGTCACCAGCACATGCATGGCCTAGAACACTTTGCCTGATCTGTAGAGTGTGTTCTGATCAAGATTTGTGAAATGAGACCAGTTCCACTTTCAATTTCTTCCCCGCTTTCTCCTGCTTGCCTTCCTTTGGCCCTGAAACGTTTATTCAAAGCCTATTACACTAGCAGCAGTACTGGCTTACAACCCACAGAATAAAATACCCACAAGTGCATACTGATATAAAGGAATAATTGAATAAATAAATAAATGGGGGAGGGGAGAAGAAGGGACAGCTCTTTCTTGCAGTAGGATTCAAATTAATAAATGCAGAAAGGAATAGGGGAACCAGAAACTCACCATTGGAACACCACAATAATAATCTTTGCAGCAAGATCCACTGATGGGTGTGAAAATTAGTGGGCAAATGTTAAGGAAAAACAGAGTATTTGCATGCTCTGAAGTATTTCCCCCAAGGTACATATTTTTATTTATATTTTTAATTTATTTTTTTAAATTTTATTTATTTATTTGACACATACACACACAGAATACAAGGAGGCAGAGAAGCAGGCAGAGGGAGAGGGAGAAGCAGGCTCCCCACTGAGCAAGGAGCCCGATGCAGGGCTTGATCCCAGGATCCTGGGATCATGACCTGAGCTGAAAGCAGCTGCTTAACCGACTAAACCGTGCAGGCTTCCCTATTTATTTGCTTTTTAAAGATTTTATTTATTTATTTATTTATTTGTTTATTTATTTATTTATTTATTTGAGAGAGAGAGAGAGAGGGAGGGAACACAAGCTGGGAGAGGGCAGAGGGAGAAGCAGACTCCATACTGAGCAGGGAGCCCAATGCAGAACTTGATCCCAGGACCCCAGGATCATGACCTGAGCTGAAGGCAGACACTTAACCGACTGAGTCACCTAGGCGCCCCAAGATATATATCTATATTTTAAAGATTTATTTATTTATTTATTTGACAGAGAGAAATCACAAGTAGGCAGAGAGGCAGGCAGAAAGAGAGGGGGAAGCAGGCTCCCTGCTGAGCAGAGAGCTCGATGTGGGGCTCGATCCCAGGACCCTGAGATCATGACCTGAGCTGAAGGCAGAGGCTTTAACCCACTGAGCCACCCAGGCGCCCCTCAAGATATATATTTTTTAAGGATTTATTTATTTGTTTGAGAAAAAGAGATAGTGCCAGTACGAAGGGGCAGACGGAGAAGGAGAGAGAGAGAGAGAAAGAGAGAGAGAGAGGCAGACTCCCTGCTGCGTGTGGAGTCATCGATCCCATAACCCTGAGATCATGACCTGAGCTGAAATCAAGAGTGGGACCCTCAATCAACTGAGTCACCCACGCGCCCCTGCCCCAAGATATTTGTTAAAGGGAAAATACTAACTGCACAATGGAGGGAGGTGGTGGACTCCATCTTAGCCAAGTGATCAGCTTAACATCCCAGGAATAAGACATGCCAACATCACGTCCCCTCTGGAGGCACGTGGAGCCCTGAAAAGAAGGTTGCTCCTGGGTCATTCTTCCCTACAAGGCATAACCTCGATCTAATCACGAGAAAACATAAGACAAACCCAAAGTGCGGGACATTCTACAAAACACCTGACCAGTAGTCTTCAAACGTCAAGGTCATGAAAGGTGAGGAAAGATGGAGGAAATGTCACAGATTAGAGGAGAGTGAGGAGACGTGAGCGGTTTGATGTGGAATGGGTTTTAGAGCAGAAAAAAAAAAAAAAGGACATTAATGGAAAAATGGACATTAACGAAATCTGAATAAAGTCTGTAGTTCGGTCAGAAGTGTTGTGCCAATGTTATTTTGGGGGTTTTGATAATTTTACTATGGTTACGTAAGAAGTTAACCTGAGAGGAAGCTGGGTAAGAGGATATACGGGAACTCTGTGCTATTTTTGCAACTTTTCTGTAAGTCTAAAATTATTTCAAAATAAAAAGTAAAAAAAGAAAAAAATTTTAGAAGCCTCTTACACCCCTAGCACCCAGCTTGTGATCTCTAAATACCATTTCCCTCAAAAGGAACCAGGGCTCCGTAGAGAATGGCTGATTCCTGGCCCGAATGCAAGGAGCAGAAGACAAGAGGAGTTCGGAACATCTTGAAACATCGTCTGGCAAAGAAGCTATTGAGACTCACGGGATGTCCCAAGGACCCCAGAGCCAGGTTGAAGAGGTTCCCACAGACCAGAGATGGGATGATTTGAACATCAATAAGAATAATGACTGTAACAGACTAAAACACCTCAAATATTTAAATCTGAGTTCATAATGACACTCAAAGTAATAATTAAAAAAATTAAGTTGTCACTCTTGGTGGGTACTGGAAATCCAACTCATTATTCTGAAGACCAGTAAATAAAGGGCAAGAAGGAAGCTTTTACCCTGCCCTTCCTTTATGATTTGGACCTCAGAGGAACCAAATAGGGATGAGCGGAAGTTTCTCTTCATGGAAGTATTCCAGCTAATAGTAGAAGAGAGAATGTTCAAATTGGATGACTTCATCCTGTAACTCTTCATGCCGGGCACGATCCCAGGACCCTGAGATCATGACCTGAGCCAAAGGCAGAGGCTTTAACCCACTGAGCCACCCAGGCGCCCTCCTATGAATTCGTCTTGCCAGAAAACGCTAATCTGAATCTCATCAGGCCCTAAGTTAGACCATCAACTTATCAGAAATACAAAGGATAGAGAGGCTTATTGAATTATACCCCAGGGATGCAATCAGCAAAATCCAAAGTGTGGGAGAGGGTAGGACAAGTGAGGTGTTTGCAAAGAAAATAAAAAGGCGTGGTGGGGAAACCATGTATAAAAGAGACCTAAATGACATCTCAATTAATTGCACAGTACAGTTTTAATTTTTATCCCAGTTAAAAAAAACCCACAAAACACTGAGTATGGAAACATCTCTGCCTTTATGAGACTATTGGAAATTTGAACACTGCCTGGCCATTTGATAATAGTAAGGAATAATTGTATATCTTTTTAGTTGCAATGGTATTGTGGGTTTGTGTGTGTGTGTGTATATATATACATACATATATATATATGTATGTATATATACTATATTGTAAAGGTATATGTATATAGTATATATATACTAATACAGAAAAAGGTCTTATTTTGAGAGATTCACACTGAAATGTTTAGAGAAGGAATAGTATGATGTGTGAATTTCCTTCCGTGGACTATGTCCTAGAGCTATGAGATGATTTGATGGTTACTGGTCTGATGAAGTTTCATTATCTTATTCTCTTTTTTAGTGCATGTCTAATATTCTACATAATAAAGTCTTTTACAAACATTTGCAATCTACCATTTAGAGATAATAACTATTCATATTTTGTAGTCTACCAGTGTTAGTCTTAAAAAAATCGATGTATATGTGCCTATGTGTTTTATAAAATTGGGTCATACAACATTTACCTTTTTAGCAACCTGTTTCTATATTACCATACCAGCAAATATCCTATTACCAGATAATTTAAAAGAGTCTTTCATGCCTCGGTGAGGCCGATGCTGTGTTAACATTCCACCTCCAAGGCAGCCTGTGATCTAGGGGAGTGAAGGCCCCGCCTCTGTGACTCAGTTGGCCCCTCTCTATAATGGGAGCACTCTTTCTAATTCGCAGTGGTACAGTTTCAAGGGCAGGATATTCACTTTGCTGCCTTGGAAGGGAGGCCTGGATTTGATTCTAGGCCGGAGCCTCCATGCCTCTGAAAGAGAGTGCCCTGCACATAGTAGGCACTTCATAATTACAGCAACGAGCTTCACTTCCGAGCCTGGAGCTTCAGCTGCTTATCAAAGTATTACTGTCATTCACATCTTCCTCTGGGCAGCGTCCCTGCCTTCCAGGCTGCCGAGGGACTTCTCTGGAGTCCCAGAGTCCCAGCTCTTCCCATGGCTACATTGTGGTTTACAGTTGTCTTTTTAGCTTCACCAGCAGACCCTGAGCTCCTTGGGCCCCCAGCGCCTGGCCGAGGGTCTGGCACAGAGGAAGCTTTCCTAAATGTGTTTCGTTTCACTAAATGAAACATGAGAAAGCCACCTGGAGGGGCATGACCAAGAGTGTGTGTGTTTACTCAAACCCCAATCCAAATTCAATTCCTTAGTAACTTTTTATAAAATGAAGTGCCAAGCCAATTGATAATTCATTGGCCGAATGATCTCCCCTTTTCCTTGGGAGGTGGGGGAGGAAGGTTAAAGGGGGTGAGGCAGTGGGGCAGCCGGAGGTGGGGCACTGAGTATGGAGGTCTGGGCATCGGGAGGAAAGGGAGCAGGAAGATGGACCCCTTCGCCTCCACCGCTGAGCTGTGTTAGGTGAGTCCCTGGGGTTGAGAAAAGGGGAGGAAGCCCCAGGAGAGCATCTGGGGCTGGCGTCTTTCCCATTTGGCAATCCCCATTGCTCCAGACCGAGCACTCCCCTGCCCACTTCCTCTTAAGATTCCCGCCTCCCCACCGGTGCTCTGGTCCGCCTGGCCCTGGGCCTGTACCCACACCCATGGCCTCCCTCCTCTGTGCTCGTCCGCCTGGTGAGATGCAGGATGCCTGCCGTGGGGCGTGCACTTTTGGCCCCACTCAGGCTGGGGGACAGGGGATAGAGCGTGGGAAGTGGCTTTGTTACTGCTCTAAAGGAGGGACATCAGTTCAAATGGACTCCTGCCTGGTGGAGCTAGTGAGTTGGAGAGAGGAACCCACCCTTTTCGGTTTGCAAAGCTCCCCGGGGACACTTGTTGGCCAGGCTGTGGGACCTGCGCTCCTCTGGGCAGGATCCATGACCCGTCTAAGTGAGGGTGTCCCGTGTGCAATACAGGCCTGGCATTTTGCTGGAGGAGAGCTGGAAGAGGTTTGGGAAATTCACTGAATGAATGAGTGAGTGAGTGAATGAGTGAGTGAGTGAGCGAGCCATGTTAAACACAGCTGCAGTGACCGTGGGACAAGGTAGAAAGGAGCAATAGTTCAAAGTCAGGCAGACAGACCTGAAGTGAAACCCTTCTGTGCCGTGTGCTAACTGTGTGACTCGGGGGCAAGCCACCTTCGTGCCCTGAACCTCTGGTTCCAAAAGCGTAAGATGAGAGCAAAAAATTCCACCTCGTTTATGAGATTTACCTGAGACGTCTGTAGAACAGGTGGCCCGTAATAGTGAATGGTCACTATCATTAGTATTGTTTACTGATTCAAAATATGGGCATCAAACACCTACTATGTGCCAGGTACTTTCGAGGCCTTTGGACCAGATCACGGAACAAAACCCATGGAGACCCATTCCCTGAACCCATTCCCTGGACGGGTTCACATTCAGGCAGGGGAGAGAGGGAGTAGACAACAGATGAGGGGAGAGTGAGAAAGGCCATGGGGGAGACAAGTAGAGAAAGACGTGGGATGAGGCGCGTCGTGGGCTGGGCTGCGTTGTCCTCTGAAATAGGGCGTCAGAGTAGGCTTCATGAAGAAGGTGGCATTTGAGCCGCTGCTGGAGGGGAGGGAGGCAGACGTGCCAGGATCTCAGGCCAGAGTCGCCCAGGCCCGCGGAGAGCTGGCGTGGAGGGCTGGGGCCTGCAGTGGCCGTAGAGGAGAGAGCAGAGAAAGGAAGTCAGGGGTAGGGTGGCCAGGTGGCGCCGGGCACTGCAGGCCACCATGAACTTAGAGTTCACTCGCGTCTTCAGCAGAAGAATGACAGGTCCGACTTAGGCAGGAGAAGGATAACGTGCTGCCGGGTTAAGCCTAGACCGAAGGGGCAGGGGAAGGGTGAGAAGAGCAGGCAGAGGGCCGGTGCTGGTGGTGGTAAGGGGGAGTCAGATTCTGGGTGTATCCGAAGAGCTAGTTTGGTTTCCCGGGGGGTGGGTTGAGGAGTGCGAGAGGGAGAGAGGAGCCCAGGGTGCCTGTGGGGTTTGAGCCTCAACAAATGGAACCCGATGGCAGAGACGGCGAGTGAGGCAGGTCTGGGGAGGAGGGGAGGGGATTGGTTTGGGGTGTATTAAGATGTGGAGGTCAGTTAGCTATACAAAGATATTTAAAGGGCTGCGGATGTAAACTGGGGAGTTGTTAGTACGACGGCGACTAGTTTTTCCTCCACTTTCCCCTTGATCCTCATGCCAGCTGGTGAAGAAGGCAGAGATTCTTCTCCCAGTGTGACAGAATGGCGGTCCTACCAAGGGTATATACCCTTTCAAAGAAATGAAAACAGGTATTCAAACAAATACCCACGGATGTTCATAGCAGCCCTACTCACTGTAGTCCCAGGTGGAAACAACTCAGACGTCTGCTGACCGACAAGTGGGTGTATAAAATGTGGGATGCCTGTATGCTGGAATATTATTCAGCCATAAAAAAGAAACCTCAGGATGCCTGGGTGGCTCAGTCGGTTGGGCATCCGCCTTCGGCTCAGGTCATGATCGCCAGGGTCCTGGGATCAAGTCCCACCTTGGGCTCCTAGCTCAGTGGGGAGCCTGCTTCTGCCTCTGCCTGCTGTTCTCTCTGCTTGTGCTCACTCTCTTGCTCTCTCTCTCTCTCTGATGAATAAATAAATTTAAAAAATCTTAAAGAAAGAAAAAAGAAACCTCAAAAATATATGAAGTGGAAGAAGCCAGTCGCAAAAAGGCCACAGAGTGTAGTATTCCTTTCATATGAAATATCCAGACTAGGTAAATTTAAATCAAGAGAGACAGAAAGCAGATCAGTGGTTTTGCGGGGGGGGGGGGGGGGGGGGGGGGGTT